>JAQQZZ010104484.1:0-31376 GCA_030265115.1 Mopalia vespertina
TATTACATGATAACGTTGAACCCTTCCTTATTATGTACTAATAAATGATAACCGAGATGCCCTTACTATACTACTCATATAGCCTGTATAATATAGTATCACATTTATAGTACTGTCAAAGAATGGCAAAACATTGGGGCTCACTTGGGAACCATCATGAAAGCAATGGACACAGAACATACAAACAAGGGCCTTCAATAAACTCAGTTGCTGAGAAAGCTCCCCCAAACTTATTTGGGTTTATTATAAGAATATATAGCGCAAAGAGAACAGACCACCATAGAAACAAATATTTCTCAACTTCAATGTAAGGCCAAGTTTACCTCGAAACGCTGAAAATATGGAACCCAAAAGCTAAGAACAGCTACTTGGAACTTCGGATAAAGTGCCTCCCAATCATGGCGTCTTGTTTTGTCTTGTGATGCGGAGAACTCGGTGTCTTAATCTGATGTAGTCCGGATATTGCATATAAGGTAAGTCTGGTCAACCGGACTCTATTAAAAGCAACAATCTGACGTTGCGACAAGATGCCTTCATCAGAGAATAAGGAAATATATACGTTTGCTACAGCCTATTTATCAATGGCTATAGTAAGAGAGCGTGTTCATAGTTATGAAACTAAATGTATGCTATACGGATGGAATAAACCAGCCTATATGAGTCACCATAGACGAGAAAACAACAAGACATACAAAAAGACCGCCCAGTCGATCGGCTTCATCTTGCCATGAGATATGTGCAAAAAAACAAAACGAAACAGTGCTGAGACTTGTCAAAACCTTAATTTCATCATACTTGTACAAAATATATTGGCTGTCAAAAATAAGACAATAGCTGATAGGATTTTCATGAGAACAATATGCATACATGTTGGCAAATGTATTTGATGTCCTGAAATACTGTTGAATATTATCAGTCCTATATATACCTCGTATATAAAAGGACATTTAATATGTCCTCAAGTATATATCCGATTAAAAGATGTGAAAGGGCTTATTAGTCGATTTATTTTTTATTGTAGAATGCTGTATATATGTTTTTTATAGACTTATAATGAATTATGTTGAATAGTTTCATAATAACAGTTCAATAACATACACTTTTAGCTCCAAAGATTTCCACATCAGATGAAAGGATTCCGTCCCGTAAATTTTGTGATTCCGTCTCCATGCAGCGGGCAGCCGTCGCCAAAATCACGTGGTTTACTGGCGGTATACTGGGGAAGGGGTGGATCCACACAAAAAAACCCACATGAATACCACGTGGTTAATATCTTGAGGCTGGATCTACCAGAAAACCATGTGAATACCACGTGGTTAATTTGTCGTGAATGGAACCACCGTAAAAACATGTAAATACCATGTGATTAATTTGTCGTGAATGGTACCACCAGGAAACCATGTGAATACCACGTGTTTAATTCGACGTGAATAGAAGCACACTAAAACCATGTGAATGCCACGTGGTTATTTTTCCGTGAATGGAACCAACGGTAAATACGCAGGTATCACCTGCCTAGCCCGTACAGGGGCGGTTCACAATACCATGGAGCTGTAGCTCCATGACAATACATACACATTTGGTTACTCATATAGTAGAGCTATACCTCCATCGTCTCCCTGGTTGAGGCAAACAACATTTTATTTTATACAATAAAAATATAGATTTAGTCTTGTGTCAATAATATGATTATTTCATCATGTTGTAACTCATGGTTTAAGTTACGAATTTAAGATGCTTTTCGTGACATGCACGTGTGACGTGTCTATAGTATCGTGTAACCAGATCAATTGCTGACTTCAATAAACTTACACGAGGCAGCCAACGAATGAATAAGTGACTCTCCTTTACCATATACAGGTCATTCTGGTTTGTGACGTGTGGTCGGTCAAGGGTTAGTTGGAATAGAGAGAAGTCCGGAATAAAAACCTGGACATGTTTATAGCAAACTCAACGGGAATGCCACCATTGTGGGGAGAAGCAAATGTGATAATATATAGATAGAGACTTTCACACATATATACGCGCAATTCGGGATTTGTGCAACTGATTGTTTTTTGTTTTAATATTGATTTCGAAAAAAAAATGATACAAATCGGTGCAAAAAAGGGAGGTTGGATCCCTTGGATGAGCACGGTCGGGCATATTTTTTTTTTTTTTTTTAGAAGAGCAAACAGGGTTCGTATTAATACAGCTACTTAAGTATTTCTTAAAGTTAAGAAAAACTAATTTTCAAACATTATTTTAAATACCGGTACATAAACACCATTTTGCTTAACTTTGTATGATCCGAAATGAATTTTTTCATGATTAAATGAAGGGCTGAAATTTAACTAAATATTTCGTAACTTTAATAAATACTTAAGTAGCTTTATGAATACGGGCCCAGGTTTATATAACAGCAAGTTGTTAAGTAAAGGGCACGGCTTTAAACCCCAATCAAACTGTGACAAACAAACGAACGTAATGGGCCCCTATGTTGGCACTGTACCCCGGCCTAGTCGTAGCCTACATCACTATTAATTTTGACATTAAACATTCTAATTGATATTTTGCAAGCTAAACAAGCTAATGGACTGAAACTCATCGAGTTATATGTGATCAATAATGCATCTGTTCTCGTATTAAAAGTAATTGGTATGCATAATTGTGTCTTTATTGTTTGTTTAAAACGTTATTATACCTCGATCTATGGACGTGTTTTTAGGCCTACCTCTGTGGTAGAGTGATACAAAACGCCTGCCAGACATGGGACAAGAAAGCCAAACACCTGTTTATTAAATTTGTCAAATTAATTTGTTTTACCGTTACGTCAATTTTTTAATCGATAAAGTCGTAGTACGTGAAGGTCCTCCTCTCCACATTGGCAATATTATGGTTTCAATTAACGGGAAAACAAACGGGCTCATTTTAATACATATAGGCCAATTAAACGATATTTAAAATCAAATATAAAAACAACCCCCATGCACCCACTCTTCCGCATCTAGTTCTGATATGCGGATAGAATATGAATGTAGGCCTATATAATGTACATGTATAGGCCTATAACATGTAGTAGGCCTATAGGCCTATAGTAGCCTACTCATGGGGCTATAAAGAATTTAAGGTTAAGGATAATTTGTAAGTTCGGCCTTGTTCTACAACCCTGTCCAACTGGCATATCAACAAATAATCTAAAAATAAAACGTGCCACTATTCGCGTACATACAGTAGGCTTACACACGTACATGTGTGTCCATCCCAAAATATCTATATAGCTACAGTTACAAACAGCTTAACTGAAGTTTGCCTTGGCAAATTTACTGTCAAAAGAACCTTCGTTGATTTATGGGTCCTTTGAATTCGTTGCAAAAGGCCAATTGGTCAAATAAAATGCCGTTCTATTATTAATTGCCAATTTTAAAAGTCTTTATCGAAGATTTCGTATTCAGGAAACCCGAAAGATGTTACCAAAAATGGTAAGACGGTCCATGACAGTCACGTGATTAGAGAAGGCATCTATGAGGGTGAAGCGGCTTAACCTTTCGTTCAGCGCCGCTCGACAAAATAGGTCATCGCGATTTAGGCATTTTTACACTGACTAGCAACCTTCAGATGTAAATTTGGACTTGAACTCTCCTTATCGGCTGTTTAGAATGTAGACAGTAAAAGTCAAGCTGTGATATCTGCCGATTTGTGAATTTCTCTGATTTTTCATTTTGAACCCATCAGCAGCCGCATCTTCCTTTCCACGGCACGCGCCAAGAGGCCCAGTGATTCATTTTGAAGCCGTTCAGTTTATTCATCTTTCCTTCACATAATTCAACAAAATGGTAAGTGAATCAAAAAGAAGCTGGAAACAATTTTATTTATGCCCACATTCTTTATTCACGAGGGTTTCATACGACTTTAGCTGTCATAAACAAACAATCTGGATTATTGATTTTATTTCGAGATTCTGCTGTTTAAACGGCAACGCGACATCCACAGATAAGGATGCAAAGTTTGAGCGACGAAGCTTCTTGTTAAGATGGACTACTGTGTTTTATATTTTCTGGTTCGATATTACAGGTTGGGTCAAATGTAATTTGTATATTTTCTTTTTTTCAAAAGGAATTTTGTAGACTGTATGCATGTCACACTTACAGCATCCAAACAAAATTAATGGTGACTGTCACTAACTTTGTAGGCTAAAGTTACTGATTGAAATCATTGATGCATGTCTGAACTGTATCGGAATGAAGGTCTAGAGTGGGGTTGACGTTTTTTTTTCTCCCAAGTTTTAATGATCAAATAAATAAGTTTAAGATAGTCTACGTCATAAAAAATTATTTAGTTATAGTTTCAAGTGCTAAAAAGTTTATTTAGAGTGAAGGTTTACAATGTTTGACGTTTTTTTGTTACAAGATTTAATCATTGATCATGTAATTAAATTAAATTAAGTCCACATAATAATGATTATGTATAAAAGTTAGCTATGTACCAGTTTCAAGTGGCTAATTGATCAGACATAAGGTGTGACCCTTGTCTTGATAGTTCATTACTATTCATTTTCCCTGTTATAATCTTTTTTTAAATGAAAACCTTTGTTTATTTGATGATTCATCAAAGATAAAAGTTGTTCATCTGGTATCAAATATGAAGACATCCTACATGTATGTTTACTGACACATTTCTAAATTCATGTGTGTCCAGTTCACCCAACCCAAGTAAACTTCTCAGACATATAGTTTAAAGCGAGAATATTATAGGCTGCCTAAAGTTTTTTTTTTATGTTTATTTTTTAGTGATGTGTAGAATTGAACTAATTTTAACTGAATAAATTAAACATATTTAAGTATGTACAGAGAATAGAATGTATTTTAAAGTAATAACACACAGTCACTCTGATATTCATTTACTGATTTGGTGATCAGATGGGTTAATTATTATCAGAGGATAAGGCAAAACGAATTGTTATCTTATTGTTGTTATTTAATGTCTTTGTATGACAGACCATCATTTTGTTGTCTTACATTATTTATATTAATACAATCAATCTATAGTATACTGATGTTTTGTATACATTTAATTTGTACAGCAGTGTACCTTTCCCAAATTCATAGTTCTGCCTAGCACAATGAATAGGGCTAATTCCTCCGTTTTAGCCCTACGTCCCGCCTATCTCAACCCGTGGTGAAAGTTGGAAAGTTGGCCGCTATCGCCGGCCACCAAAAACATATATTTGATTTTTCTCTGATTTTTTTCGGATGCAAAAGTCACAATAATCTAACTCTTTCTTTCTTTACTGACGTTTAAATAAAGTTTTGTTTGAGTTTCTCGCCCGACTTGACACGTTTAAGTTATCTCCCTTTGCAATAATAAGATTAAAAACCGTCAGAAAATAAATATTGCAAGTAGTTAAAATACTAGTCATTGTTTTCAGTGTATCTAAAAAAAATCTGACAGATATATGTTTTGAGAGGCCGGCGATAGCGGCAGTCGCCGGGGGATCAATTTCACCATGTGTTGAGATAGGCGGGACATAGGGCTAAGACGGAGGAATTAGCCCTATTCATTGTGCTAAGTTCTGCCAAGAAATTTAGGTGGGTTGCAACAAAGTGATCAAAAACAAAATGTACCGGAGTCATAGTTCAGGATTTTACTTGCTTATTTGAATTGAAAAGACAAAAACTATATGGATGGCAACTTCTCATTTATTTTTGACACACCGTTTCAATGTCTATTCTGGCATCATTCTCAAGCATATAAAACAGTTGTAAAATTGAGGTATACATAAAATCTTGTGTGTTAACAATAGTTGTGATAGAGTAAGAAAAACAAAAAGGGTTTACAGAGTGCAAAGATCATCAAGGGGCTATATTCATTACTGCCCTTGCAGTAAACAAACATGGGGCTTCATATAGTTCATACAGAGGAGGAAGGTCCAATAAACTTAACAAGGCAAATGGCGAAACGGAAAGAATAATATGTGGTGAAAATAGATAATCAGCATGTGGTGTGAATTAAATCATCATAAGCTGTAGATAAGAAAAGTCTCTGGTCTCTGTATGGCTTCCATTAATATGTTAGCATTTATTGTTTTGACATTTTCCCATTGTATGGAGTGCTGCAGATTTGATTCAAGATGATTCGAAATTGCTGATTTTGAATCTCTGAATTTAACCATTGACTGGTGCTCATTAATTCTTTTGTTTAGTGGGTGTCTCCCCTATGTACTGTTTGTTGCAGGCACAGTTGATCAGGTATACACCCCTTGAGCTGGTATGTGTCTGTGGATTGCACTTCCCATTAGCTTTAACTTGGTGTTTTAGTGTGGTTGTGTTGGTAAAAACACATTTAATGTTTTGGGTTGTCAACAGGCACAGTTGATCAGGTATACACACCCCTTGAGCTGAGATGTGTCTGTGGTTTGGCACTTCCGATTAGCTTTAACCTGGGTTTTTTAGTGTGGTTGTGTTGGTAAAAACAGTCAATGTTTTGGGTTGTCAACAGTGTCAGTCTTTTGATTTTATAACTGATTGCTCCCATGAATGAGAGCTAGAGTTTGTCTGTTTATTTTAATATAATACAGAAAAGTCAGTTAATTTTGATCAGTAATTAATTATCACAATTTGATGGATAATTACAGACCACATATATAATATATGCTATTTTCTATGTATGGAATTAAAATGAAAATACAAGCAGTAAGTGTTAAGTAAGCACAGGCTGTACAGCAGAGATTATGCTTAGCCTGTTTAAGTTTCATTTGATTCTCACATTATTTTACATTCACATAATTTAATATGTACATCATGTAGCTGCACTTTTGAAAATTAAATTAATATTTATAAGTTCATTTACCGACAAATATGATGGCTACATTTCTTGATGATTAACAATGTGTTGACCACTGACCATTATTTCCATCTGTGTTAAACAAAAACTAAGAGTGAGTTTGACAGTCTTTGTATCTTTGATTGTTATTTAAAGCCATACTGACCAATCAGCAATGGGTAAAGGACAGAGAGGAGACAGAAAAAACACATGGCATTGAGTTGACCTTTCAAACAATTGACTTATGCATGAACTTATGTACAGAAAATGTAAGGTAGTGGTAAATAATTTTGATAATAGTATGATGTATCCTACAACGACAAAAGAAAAACAGAGTAAGGCCATCCATAATAATTTGTTTGTTTCTCGTAACCCTACCTACCCCAAAAATTCACGATAAAAAAAGAAGAGAATGGTAGGTATTTTTTTTTTATTTGCCTACAGCAAGGCCTAAATAACAAGTACATATATACATTTATTTATTCAGATAAAATGACCGTATGGCACAATTAAACAGAAAAGTGTTTGTTATTAGTACAAAAAAAATTTAAAAAAAAAAATGCCTACCTACCTACCTACCCATCTTTTTATATTCTTGTTACGGGAAACAAATATATTATTTTGGATGGCCTAATCTGGTTTTGATTTATTTAATGGTACTATTGATACAAGTTACATTATTTTACTCCACATATGACAGTATTTATGTGTATTTTTTTAAATCTTATTGGGTATTGCTATTATAATCAATAGGTATTATAATTATTCATTTGTGAATTCACATGTGTGATCGATATAATATGATTGTAATAATGATTTTAAAACTCAATAATATTTTACCCCAGCTCATTCATCTAGGAACCTTTTTCTGGGTGTTGCCAGGCGCTTATTGAGTGCGACCCACTCTATCTGTGCAATGTATTACTATGATCTCCCTATATTTGAGACATCCAAGAAGCCATTTGAGACATCCGGTTTCAGTCAAATTTAATAATAATATGGTAAACTTAAAAGATAGGAGAACAGTAAAATGAGACACCCTGTTTCTATCAAAATGGTGATTTGAGACACCCTCTTGATTTCTGGCTATTAATACTATGGAACCCACATGTATACTGTTTGTTTCCTCTAGTGTAGGTGCGGCTTTCCTATTTTAAGAACCTGGCATATATGATCATGTAATTGTAGACAGTGATGTTTCCAGATTCATGGCCTCAATCATCATGTATCTTCTGAGTGGTGAAAGAATTTAAGGTTGCATTAAGATTTGTTTATATGTTTTACTTTGTAACAAGATTTAAATTTAGTATCAAATATGCTAGATTCTGTTGAATGAACTGTAACAGATTTCTTACATGTTAAATTAAAATAGTTGTAGTTATAGACTACATATATGTTCTAGGACTATAGAACTGGTTGAACTTTTCTAGTGTTGAGTTACTGTTACATGGAAACCCAGTTTTAAAGTTGTAAAACTGTTATAAATGGCATGTTGAAAACTCCTGACAGCATTTCTAATGACCAACCCCAGACCATAAAATACACTGTACAATTATATTGTCCAATTTACCTGGATTTTTAAGTTTACAAGGCTCACCACACAATTTGAAGTAGTTGCTTGTCAAAATGAGAAGGTTCTATGTTTGGTGTGAAACAGAATTTACTTTTTGTAAAGTGTAAGTTTAATTATGTAACAGTATATTTTAAGTCATTATTATACATTGTCTTCTGACTTGGTGAGAACATTTTAGGTGGCTCATTTGAATCCAGAAAAAATACTGTTTACAGTGCAGGGAGGCAACCTGCAGAACAGAGTTATCTTTTTTAACATTCATATATATAGGTTATGCAAAGATTTGTTTTATCAGTAGACTGCTTTAGGACATGTGACTTTGTGTGTACCTTGGCTAAAGGCACATAGCTATGGGTTTTTTTCTGTCACTGCTACATATTTGAATGGCTGCTATAACATTCCAACAAGAGAAGAATTTTCTCATAACATTGATACATTTCTTGGTGAAATACATCGGACTATCTGACATACTTTGGTATTCCTATATGTAGGTGGGAGTGCAAGGAGACAGATTTTAAACCACTACTTTTAGGAGTATATGAGTTGTTGTCTTCAAAGCCTCTGTGCATGTAGCCTTTGTGTGGTGAATGGTGTTTGGGCTGTATAGAACAAATCTGCCTATTGGCAACTGTCACAGGCCTGGTCTGTCAGTAAAATACTATTGTCAACGAGAAGCTGCCATGACCACACATAGGTTTAGTATAAATATAAAGAAAAAAATATTTGTTTTCTTTATTCAATTTATTACACTTCAGTGACTGTCTATAGTACATGTAGAGTGTCAATCTAATTAAAATCAGATCTCAGAAATGCTCCCCGTGTTTTGTTTGCTGCTATATTGAGATAACGCAATCACCCCCACTATAATGTCGATTGCTTTCTTAAATTGACCAATCACAGAGCTGCTTCTCAATTCTGGTTTATAAAAGCCGAAGATTTCCGCCGAAATAGTGACACTGAAGTTTCCCGACTGCATATTTTTACATGATCAACGGATACATGCACACACAATCAACAAACACAATGCAAATAATAAACTTTGAGTGGAATTAGATTTTTCCCCGTTTATTTGCGACTTACAACATCAACACAGAAGAAAATGGGACAACTTCTGATTGTTTTGGCTGAATTCGGTGTTTACCATGGCCCGAGTTTGGACAACTGAAACTGTGACCTTTCTTGAACCCCAGTAAGCTTAACCTAAGTGAACAGTATTAGTAGAGTGATTGCGTTAGATCTCAATATAGTTACAAACAAAACTCAGGGAGCGTTTTTGAGATCTGATTTTTATTAGATTGTGTAGAGTGTTGGCTCTGCAAACCAAGGGACTCCCGTTCAATCGTCATTGGAGGTGCACATTTTTACTTTTCTTTGTTAATAATATATAAATGTCCATATATGTGTATTTAAAACATTTTATTGAGAATATTTTCTCTGTTTTCAGGCTTCTGGTGTCTCAGTTGATGATGGATGTATATCTGCATTCCAAGAGATCAAACTTGGTCACAAACTACGATATGTTGTTTATAGGCTCTCAGATGATCTTAGGAAAATAGTTGTTCAAGAAAAAGCTGGAAAAAGTGAGTTTGTTTGGTAGTGTTATCATTGGTAGGATTTTTATGACACAACAAGATATTGTTATAGAAATCAAGATTAAACTGGCAAAGATGACAGTGAAGACCTTTTGTTTAATTTTTGCGAAGGTGCTGAGTGTTATTGGCAGATAATAGTGTCAGTTACCTTTAACTTAATACTGGTTCCGATATAATTTACATTACCTCAGTCTACAATTACACAGGTATAATGGCTTACAACAAGTAAAACAAGCTGAGTAGCAAGCAGGTCCACCACTTATGGCTTTTTTTTTTTGGAAAAAAATATGCTCATAATCCCAGTCAAATCACCGTTCCTACTTTTGTTTAAGAACCATTTTTTTCTTCAAAGATTGATAGAGTAAAAAATAAATGTTTTGAATGAATGGTAAGAGCCATCAGAGAACACTGTATTAGGTTCACGAGTGCACATAAAGTATGATACTTTTATGACTGATGGCTTCATAGAACTACTTGTAGGGGACTTTAATTACACGGATTATTGGATTATGATTCATGTGAATTTTTCTCTTTCAGATAAAACGTATAACGACTTTGTTGAGTTACTTCACGAAGCAGAACAGCAAAGGCAGTGTCGATATGCAGTATATGATGTAGAATATATGTTGGGAGACATGCAAAGGAGTAAACTGGCCTTTTTTCTCTGGTCAGTATTTCATAACCAGAAAAGATCAAATCTAGATTGTTTGGCTGGGCATGTAGATAATACAGACCTGCCTTCTGGTGTTTTCGAGAGTATTTTGTACACAAATTTATGTAAAATTTCTAAACTAGAATCGGTTCAAACTAAAAAAGTACTGTCCTAAAATAAGAAAATACAGTCTTTTGTTTGCTTATATGATGATGTGTTGCAAAAATATACCAAATGGTGTCTAGTGGTTTGCAAAATTGACCAAACACAGACCCGCTTCCCAAGCCTGTTTTGTAAAGGCCGAAGATTTCCACTAATGAACCAGAGTTAACAGACAACTTGTTCTTGCTTCTAGCATATTCTATTTTGACAATGCATCACAATGTGCAACAAAATACATTACCTAAACAGGCCTGTGTTGTCGCTCACGTAAGCAGAGGTTTCACTGGAGTGGTCGTCTTGGATGGCGACCTTTCATGACCCCCAACAAGCCAAAATGCTATATTTTGATCTGATTTTAATTAGATTGCCAATAATATATGAAGGGAATTGTATTGACTTGGTCTAACGTCTTTCTGCTGGAAGAGATTATGGGTGAAGACAGGCAGCACTGTTGCACATTAGAGATCTGGAAAGCGGATAGGTTTTGTCTTTCTGGCAGAAATATGTATGCTTTCATCGTACATTACTGTTACGTGGTCATATGAGTGAAATAAAATGACGTAAAATCCCAATCAAACTATTCAAGTATTGTTAAAATAGGATTCATTCCATGTAGAATGTGGTAAAACTTCAGCTTAAAATGAACAAGAAACCAATTAGTTGTATCTTTATTGTAGGAGTCCGGAGACAGCGACGATCAAACAGAAGATGGTGTACACCAGTAGTAAAGACGCTCTCAAACAGAAGTTACTGGGTATAGGTCCTGAGATCCAGGCCACAGATGACACAGAGCTAGCTCTCACTCACATCTTGGAAAAATGTAAAGACAAGTCATACTGAGTGAGCAGAAGCAAGGAAATTGGTTGGGTGCATAATGACAGGCATACATCTTGGATCTATTATGTTACGGTATTCTGGGGTATGCTTAATTTAATCAGCAGTGGCGCTCCAGCTGAATCCCATTGGAAGTTTTGTTAAAAGAATAAACTAGCCACTCAGTGACAGCCTGGATTCTCTTTATTTATTGGTTTTAGTGCATGTATCAACAGGGTACAAAGATTTTCAGTACATTTAGCAAATTAAAGTATGGTTATAATTCAATTGACTGTTCTAAGCTAAATGAAGCTGGATATGACCCCTTTTAACCATGACATGTTCATGTATGCTCAAACTGGTTGACTTGTCTTCACATTTTTAATGATAATTTTCAAAGCCGAGGTGAATCCACTAGAATAGAGGTTTCTGTTATAAATCAAATGTGGACTACAAGCATGAAGAATACCATTGGGTATAGGAACAATTTTATTTTATTACTTTCTTGCAGACGAAGAGAACCTTTCATAAAATGTTAACTCACAAGGGCATTTTGATCTTTTCATAGGAAAATGTAACTACACATGTTTATCTTTTCTCAGTCTTCAAAATATCCCTGTTGCAAGTACCAGTACATGTATACCCGTTTCCAATAGTACTTGAAATTTAGATGTCATTTAATGCAGATATTTGTGCCAAAAATATGTTGTTAGCTTACAGCTAAATTATTTAATTATATTGTTCAATGAGGCAAAATAATGTGATTTTTTTAGTTTATATATTAACTGAACTGTGAGTATTTTAGAATTGGTAGAGAATTTTTACCATTCTATTGTGAGCCTCTGAAGCTCAGTAAGTACAGTATTGACCCTGCTAGTCAAAGGTCGCCCCCGGGTGTCTATCCTGGTAGAGGCATGCAATATATTCCTTCTTAACATATTTAAGTATATATATATATTCCCAAAGATCAATCACACTGACATGTATACCATAGACAGTTTTCTGAATTACTCTAGAATTGAGTGCCACACAAATTAAACTAAATAAAGAAAGGTTCTACAGTAGCACCCCAGTGATTCGCGTAGAGAAAGATTAGTATACTTTACTTGGTCTTGGGGGGAAAAAAAGGGGGGGGGGGGGGGTCATTCTACGGTGAGCATCTGTAGCTTGCTCAGTTGGCAGTGTGTTGACCCTGTTAGCCAATTGTTTGCCAAAGGTCCTCACTTCTTTGCTGCAATTTGATCAGTTTATATTCTTATATAACATGAAAGTCTCTCTATTTTGGGTAATCAATAATGAGTGGTCGATATTTCTATCCCTGTCCTATACATATTCAGTTATACCTCTGAAACATTGTGAACTATGCAAGTATATACAGTTGTCAGTCATTAAGTGTACATTAACATTTCTATCTTTTATTTTTTTCCTGTAACTATATCAATTTTGTTTTATAGCAGTGTAGTGCTAATATTTCATATTTAAGTTTATAGTGCTTGAATGGATTTATTAAGAACTCGCTGTACAGAGAGGCAAATTCTTTACAAGTAGATGTGATTTTGTTTTCTAGTGTATAATTTT
Organism: Mopalia vespertina; assembly: GCA_030265115.1. NCBI lineage: Eukaryota > Metazoa > Mollusca > Polyplacophora > Chitonida > Mopaliidae > Mopalia > Mopalia vespertina. The sequence continues at coordinate 13,172 of JAQQZZ010104484.1, forward strand.
ACCATTGGAGGACTTCTACAGGTATTAGACTTTAGTCAGTTTCAAATTCAGTATAATGTTTATCAATGGTTTAAACAGGATAGGACAACCAGATCCTGTTGATTGTTTTTTTTTTTTGGTGTTAGATCCACAGGATCAGTGCAGCCAGTTGAGTGACTGTTTAATGCAAGACTTCAATATAGAACTGTACACAACAAGACCCCAAAATCATTGACAATTTTCCATTTCACCATTCACTAACCCATCACGAACTACACGGTTACAGTTGATTCAGAGAGGACATATATTGCTTTGCACACTGGACCTTCCAGATCAAATGATGTATCAGAATTAAATACATTTTCAGAAGAATAGAACATATATTCTGAAAAAAGAATTTAAATTGGACAATGGAAAAGGATCTTTCCAAGTTGGGTTTTTGTGAAGTTGCATGTAATGAAAAAATGAAGCACTTATGATACTAAACTATAATATCTACTGATCTCTTCACCATTTACATCTGACTTTTTGTTTAGACTATTTTTTCACCTTGCTTTTTTTTTATTTCTTCATTTAAAAATTCCCTGTGCTTAAAATGTTAAGTAAAACTGCTGAAGGGAGAAATGGTATAGCAGTCTACACGTCCACTAATTAAGGATTTTGAAAAGCTACATACAAATAAAGGAGACTGTGATCAGTGAATCACTATGTTCATACAATAATATGTGTTGTCTTTGGTTTGTACCAGTTCTACAATTATCCATCCTAAAGTTCATTATTATTTCACTATATCATCACATGACCCAGGTGGAAATAAAAGACACTAAATCAGCTGACTTTGAGTTACTGGTGACGGTTTTATCCGGGTTTATATTTAACAAAACAAACAAACAAAAATGAGAGTGTTTTGGGATAACACTTTCTTAGTTTGAACAGATTCTAGTTCAGGAAATTTTGCAGGTTGAAACCTGTCAAAATGAAGTTATGTGTTAAAAGCAGATCCATCCTGGAGATTTGTACATATGTGTGAAATAGCGATGAACGTTGTGGTGTTATTAGATCGATTGATTGGTCATTGCACTCAAAAGTGTTTTATTTATGTGAGGACAGGGAGCCATTTAGAATGTGCCAGTGCCACACATTACGTGAAATAGCTACCTATGATTGATTGATTGTTTTGTACGTCCGGCGTACAGGTATTTCACATATATGATGACAGTGTATTAATAACAATAATTGACACTAGCACAACCATAAAGTGTGAATTGTTTTAAAATGTTGGGAAGTGAATACAAACTGCTACATTTAGGAGTAATAAAGTTCTCATTATAATAGGTCTACACCAAAGTGGGCTGTAGGTATTCTTGATGATATAAATGCAGTAGGGCCTGTAAGCCGTATTCTCTTCTACTGAACTCTGGTGACAGCTGTCAAATGTCTGTTGCTGTGTTTTGAATACCGATCTTTCAGAGCCGATTTTTGTGTTGCTGTTGAGTGCAGATAAAGGACTGGAAGGGAGAATTGGCATCTTTTAATTTTCCGTTGATGCTAGAACTAGAAAGAATTTACTGTCACCAGAAGTGGATTGAATTACGTGAAATATCACAGAGCACATGGCGTGACTCACTGGCCTAATTCTGCAATAAGCTTGAAACAAGAGGTGAATGTGACTCACTTAATCCCATTGAAAGTACTCTATAAATGAATCGGAAGGACACAAAGGAGTGGCAGAAAGAGAACTCTAAACGAGAGGGGATAGTCATGGGTTTAGATCTCGTTGGCGCTGTGTACAACTAACGACATAAAGTTGTTTAACTCTGTGTTGAAGATAAGGAGAAACAAGCTTAAACAGTCAGTAAGTGTATATCCTCTGGAACTCAGCTTTAATCATGATCTTACCCCACATAATTCCCTACCCTTTCACGGTTTCCCTCTGTTCAATAATTTAGAGTAGATAATTTCACAAAAAAATGTTGAGGACCTATCCACAATTTTGTGAAATATAGAGTAAACAAGAATATCACAAATATACAAAGGAGGCCATTGACATGTCGCGAACATGGCTTACAACACACACGGCTCCATTTTAAATAGGAATTCAGTTTAGTGTAAGATAATTGTGCATCCAAAATTAGAAAACCCTGTGTTAAGCAATACATATGGTGTTTATCTTGTTCATGTCACCCGTTTCACCATTATTATTATGAATCAAAATATTGCCAGAGAAACCATAAATTAGATTGGAATGACCCCATTTTAAATGGGAATGTAGTTTAGTGACAGACCAATGTGTTTCCAAAATTTGATTTGTTTGTTCGATTGGGGTTTAACGTCGTACTCAAGGTTATTTCACTAATATGACAATGGATTGTCCACACAGCTCCTTGCCTAATTACGGTAGAAAACTCTGAAGAAACCTCGTAATAACCACCCTTGAGATTGCCGGAGCCACATCATGTGACTCACTCATATATGAAATGGTAACATTTTAAATAGGACGAACAGACATCGTGGAGACATACATGTAATCCCTATGGCATAATATGCCAATGGAATTAAAGTTATTGCATTTCACCAAATTGACATATCTGTAGTCTGGGGTAATTTAAAACATACATGTATAAACATTAAAAATTCAGATCTATATTTCTTGTGACAGTGAGTTTAAGTAAGTGCTACATCCACGATGAAATTTACCAGCACCTTGAGCACTGCCTGGGAACCTCCATTTTTGTTGGTGGTTAAGAATACTAAAAAGTATGGTGAAATAGATTAAATTGAATTGTAAAGAAGACCTGAAGGCTGTGTAAGTTTGATTTGGGATTAATGGCGTTCTCATGATCTCTCACTTATAGGATGATGGAATGTCCACTTGTTACTCTGCCTTAAGTACATAGGAGGAGGATCAGTGGTCCGACGTGCTAACCACTGCTCCATGGCCAGGGAATAAGTTTGTTGGTTTGACTGGGGTTTAACATCATACTCAATTTCACTTATCTGATGATGGATTGTCCACTTCACAGTGTTCCTTCACTAACTATGGTGAAAAAATGGAGAGGATACCCAGTAAAAACCACCCCTGAAATTGCTGGAGCCACATCGTGTGACTCACTCATATACCTGATGGTCGACAGACGGACTCGAGCTCGTGAACAGCTTAGTAAGAGCACTAACCACTAAGCCAAGGCCGCGGGATAACAGCAAACAGCTGATCATCATTGGTTCACATTTCCATTATGTAAATATAATTACATATCTTTATACCAGAAAGTTACATTGTTTGTTTGATTGGAGTTTAACAACGTACTTAAGGTTACTTCACTCACATGATGGTGTGCCAGTCCAATGGGTGAACAATACCACCCTTTATGCCACTGACAACAATCCAAGACAAGACAATGACAGGACATAACACAAAGACATCACAAACAGATGAGCTTCATATTGCCCCTTAGCTCTGAAAGCACCAGGAAGCTTCCTCCCAACCCCCCATCAGAACATTACAAGTTGTTTGATAATAACTGAATTGATATGTTCCACTTAGTGCACACCACTGTCAGTTCAGGGAGATTGCTGGCCTTCATACGACCCTCATCTCTAGAGAAGGACAGCTTACTGATTTCTTGTACTCTGTGAAAACTTCATTTGTACTCGTTACTTTGCCCCCAAAAGGTTGCAGCAGATGACCTTGACAAGGACGATACTTTAAAGTCTACATTCAGATATTCATCAATAAGGCATGATATCTAACTTAAAATACGAAACAGAAGGCAACATTGATTTATTTATTTATTTATTTTGCAATAACACGTTTAAATATAAACAAGAACTTAATTGTATTTTCAATCCACTTTCATTTATGGAGGAAAAATGGGCCAAGCATTGCTTTACAGTCCACAAAAAAAAAACAATTGCAAAAGTCTGATATGTTACTGATGGATAAAACAGGGGAGAAGTGGATAAAACACGGATGACTGGAAGACTGTAGCTAACATATTCACACAATATCATAAATTCTCAAGAGCAATAAACTATTAAAATAAACTTCACTCATCACAATCAAATTTTGCATTTTGATAAAACTGTTTAATATTATGCAGTTATTTTTTCTTTCAGAAAGGGGCACAAGCTTGCAAAATACCCCAAAACACAGTAGCAAAATGCCGGTGAGAATTGCAAAAATATAAGAAAAAAGTCACTCTTTCTCACACACATTTTCACTTTATAACAAAATTGCAAAATTCCATCACCGTGTAAAGTGCTGTAAATGTTTAATAGAAGTTCAGAGACTGTCCATAGTTGAAATTGAGGACAAGCCTATAAAACCACAGTGGTGTATGACCAAGTCAACACAACCAACAAGTAAGGCAAAGTCTCTATAAAAATACAAACAAAATCTGTACAAAAAACTCTCAACAACAACTATTGAAACAAATAGAAAAGGCTAAAAAAATTGTTTCAAAAGAGAGTATAAAAACAAGAATTATTGCACAACTTAAAAATTGTATAAATGAATGTTTACAGTGGGTACAGCGAGATTCTGTGCTAATAAGTACAAATATTCTTCCTTTAAGAAACCGGTGTCTACATATGGGAAAAGTTCAATCAAAACACACTATATAAAAAATAATAATAAAAATGTACAAACTGATTGAATTTTCAAAGTAACGAATTGATTATCTATCATATATATTGTGTGCACATTATTTCGTTTTTTAACTATCTTATTGTTGTTAATGAGCTATTTAATTCCATTCATTTTTGAGTGAATAAACGTCCCAGAAATTACAGACACCGTCCAGGACAGGAGCTTTATTTTCCTGCTTAAAATCCTTCTTTTGAAAAATGTATATGGTTATAAAAATATTCCAGCCAATAATGTGACAATTCGACTATGTAGATCCTGTCCTTATTTGAATATGAATTTCATCGTTGATTTGAATCCTCATCAGTGATCTTTATTGCTAGCATCATCTTCGTATTGTTTTCTAAAACAGTCCCCCACAGGAAAGAAGTCCCACGACCTGTTCTGATACAACTCCCATACATAAGACTCCTGAAATAAGAACAGTCAAAATAGTTATGAATGGCTATAGTTAAATGTGCATACATATGTTTCACTCACAACATATTTAACAAGTATAGGACAGTTAATTTTAATTAATGTTTATTTGTTGTATTTGTCGAAGATCCACATGGGGAATTGTCCACATTGTAGTTCTATCCAATGAAAGAACAACCCTCAACTGAGTTGAATGTGGCTGATTGTCTGGAATTACTGTGGTCGGCTTACTGTTCACTACTATACATCCATGTGTTAGTTGCTCATTTATTATTATTCTCCTAGGGATGATACAATAAAGAGTCAAATGCAGAATGACACCACTTGTGTATTACACACAAATAAACAGGCTATTAACATGTAATATCTGCTGAAACATGGATGGGTTTAAATCCTCCTTTTATAATGATCTTTATAACTAGCATCATTTAGATGTTAGTTTTCTAGCACAGCCAGTCTGTTTTCATCACAAATCTCAATAACCTAATTTCTGGTTCAAAACATCTTAAAGCGACCGAGCTGCAAAACTGACCATTTCTTTACCATAATTGTAAAATAAAAAACTGAACAATAGAGCTTTAGTTAATGATATCAATTAATGATGTGGGAACTCACCTGGCCTGTATATTCTGTGTCTGGTTTATTAATCAGATGCATCAGGAAAAACCTAACAGACATAAAAAAGACAGGTCAGATAATAAACTATGTCTGTTTAATTGGGGATTAATGCCATACATCAATAATGAGCATGTAAAATAATAAATGCTTTACAATATTACAGCCATTACTTGAAAAGCATGTCTGAAATGAGATAAAAGGTTTAACCATTACACAGAGAAGTTGTCTTCAATACTGAAGATGTTTGTTTGATTGGGTTTTAACGTTGTACTCAGGTGTATTTTCTCTCCGACTGCTAAATTCTAGCCCAATAAAGTTTTGCAGGTCAAAGTGACATAAACAAAATCACCACCATACATAAGTGTTTCATATGAATAGATAGTAATGTTGTGCAGGGTTGGTGAAATGATTCCAGCATTGACTATCTTATTACCTGGACATACTTAACACACCAATAAATACAATGTTGAAATTTTGTTCATTTCAACAATAATAATTAAACTCCAGATAAATTTGTACTATATGTATGACATTATCACACAACAGATTAATGATGAGATGTTATATAATGTAGTTATGTGTGGACTCAATTTTTATCCTACATTTGGGAACTATCCAGCAAAATTTTTTCTTTCAAGATGAAAAATTGCTAAAGTTATCAGAATTAATTCTCATATACTTACATGTAATTGGCAAAGTTGTGTTCATTCTGGACGTGTGTTTCAAACCCGTGAGGTATTTTGTCGAAATACTCTTTTCCAATACCACAGATAAAGCATTTGGACTGAAAAAACAAACAACAACAAATTTCAAAATATTTTTAATAAACCCAAATAAAAAAAACCCCAAACAATAATATTTGACTCTTTCTCTATATAGTTTGACTAAAAGTATACATTTATTCCAGGGAATAATGAATTAACAAGGTGTCTTTCCTGATATTTTTGTCGAAGTTTCAAAGCATATTTTCTCAATTACACATGTGAGCAACGAAAGGACCCAGACAATATCTAGTTGACAGTAATGAGAGTGATTCAGTGTCAAATAGATATAATAACACTTAAATTGTTCAACATGGTGAAGAAAAAAAAATCTCTTTCACTCAAATGACAGTGTGCCAACCCAATGAGCAAGAGAAATCACTCTCGAGACCACTGGCAACAAACAAAGACAAGACAGAACAATCACAGAACATGACATCACAAACAGATCGGTGTTGTGTTGCCCCATAGCTATGAGAGCACCAGGGCTACATGCAGCTCCCAACCACCTGCTTTAAACAATGGTGTAGATAAACACTGACCTCCATATCTTCTTTAACCTGCTCTAGCTGATCTCTCAACTCACCAAACGCGTCAATAATCAAACCTGTAACATAACAAAGAAAAACAGGACTTTATGATTGATTGGTGTTTAAAGCCATGTCAGTGTAGATGACAGCGTTTCCAACAGCAAATGCCATACTAACACAACCTCAAAATATGAAATGTCTTGCTCAGTTGAAAGATTGATATTTATCCAGTGCTAAAGCGAGCAATATGTCAATCCTTGAAACTCACTGGCTTCAGCCAGAGGGTCCTATTTTATGATTTTATATCTTTACTTGGTATTTCACCAAGATAAATTTTATAGGAGGTACCTGAGAAATTAAAAAATATATAATAATGTATAATTTAAACAGTAAAGCATCTGAATTAAACTGTCCATGCTTTCTGAATTTCACCTATGTCTCTTCTCATCCTTTACATAAAGGTTTATGCTGCCACATGTCTGGATAGGTAAATGTTTGTCTCATAGCGAAAACAAATGTGAATGTAGTTATAGTATCTTTGACATATACTTACCCTGAATAATAGCCAGCAAGATGACAATCACGAAAAAGAAGAAAGTAATATCAAAGAGGATCCTGGGTACTTCATAGGCATCCCCATCAGCAGGTTCAATTTCATCTCCTAACAACAAAACACAATACATTTGTTATTTTCTGATCTATTTGAAGATTTACTCTTGACATATTTAAACCTATTTTATTGCAATTGGTGACATTAGGACAGCTTTTCAACAGGAGTATGTTAGAAAGTAAAAAAAAACATTATCAGTATCTAAGGGGCTCAGAGGCATTGAATAATCTATGGTATTCTTTGCTTGGTACAAAAACCTCAGAAGAACTATTGATGCAGAAGCCATGGTTATGTTTGATATTTAATTCATATCCCTACAGAGTCAACTCAACAAAACACCAGCTGCCATCTCATGACATCTCCAGAACGCACACTCCACAATTGGCCAGCTACATCACCAAGTAAATCATCAGACACACTTAAAATCTGGTGTCCTCCATGTCATAGATCATTACAAGATAAATACATGATGTAACACCAATCAGCTGCAAGTGTTCTTCTTGTGTGACTCTCTCATATACCTGAGGGTCGACAGACTGAATCGATTCTTTTGAAGAGTACCTTGAAGTAGGATTAGTAAGTGCACTCGCTAACCACTAAGCCACTCCTGCAGGCCCTGTATAATAAGGAGTGTCAAATTAAATTAATATTGGAGGCAGGTAAAATTGTCTCTCTCTACAATAAAAATAGAAGATGGAAACTTCTTAGTTTATTGAACGTTACATTTCTTCTCAATCCAATGAGAAAGAAAAGTAGTATTCATTAAACTAAGAAGATGTTATCCATACCAAGTCTTTCCATCTTACGCATCTTACGCATCTTACGCATCTGACATATATATATATATTTCAAAACAAACAGCCCTTAGCTGGAAAAAGATTTTAAATTTGATAATTTTTTCAGAAAGTATAACTGACCTATACCACCGCCTGCTCGGACACCAGTGTGTAAATGATAGACGAAACACTAAAAACAAAAACATAAAATCAGAGATTACATACTGAAAATATGATTTAAAATATTTATTTACTTACATTAATATGTAGTATAAATCAACTTATAAAACATTCAAATACATTGCATAGCTGGAAACTGTAGAGACAGTTTTAAAATGGTGATAAATGGATTAACTAAATGCAGAATTCGGTAAATAAAAATAGAGGATATTTGTGAATTAAACATATTAAGTTGTATTCTTTCTTACAATGAAAATAGGAACTAAATTTCAACATCTGATTTGTACATAACAGTTTCTGCTGAGCCTGCATTTTTTAGTCTGACAGAACTTACAAGATCCAAACACTATAAGTGAGTATATGGTTCGTGCTAGTCAAACATATCCAATTTTAATATATTACGAAATAAAAAAGTTAAATAAGAACTTCCCAAAAATATTTAAAAAATTGGTTGAGCTTACAGTTAACATGTCATGGCACTTATAATCCACATTGCCATCCTCATCTTTAACATAGAACTTTCTAAAGAAGTTGAAGGCAATGACTGTATAGAGATAGACAACTACACCGGTCAGCATCACAGTCAACACCAACTGAAAACACAGAAATGACCATGTTATTAGAGTTATAGAGGTTATTACATGTCAGCCCTTGTATGCGTCAAATACGAGCAGACATAAATTAGGAATCATAATAAAGCAAAATTGTGAGCCGTAGCAAGAGTGATATTTGTTGGATAATCTTTTTATCACATGATGAACTTTTTTCACTTGAGACATATTTGATTGCCTGCCAAGAACATATATTGTTGAGCACGAACACCAGAGAGCATCACTATACAACAGCAGTGGCACTGGAACATACATTTGTAATTTTGCAAAAGTACATGACGTGACATTGCCATGACCTCACAATTAACACATAAAAAAAGCAATGTCATCTCTTTCGGATGTATTTACTGTGAGATAATATCACTAGTGCATTATGACACGATCATCAACGGCTCTAGAGTGGGGTTATCGGGGGTGTAGGAAGAGAAACAGTTGTTTATCCAAGAATAAATTTAACCGTGCTCTGAACAACTGGTCAGATGCCACCAAGTTGCTTCTTCATGGGAATATCTGTACTGGGACTGGTTGTTTAAAGCAGCTCTTAAGCCAGTGCTGTATGAAGTCAATTGATAAGACTTTTGTTTATGACACTGGGAATTTAATATTGAACAACTCAGGATGGAAGTCTCCTTTTTAAACCTAAGAGCATCATGTGTTTGTTTATTTGTTTGACTGGAGTTTTATTAGGCAGTGCCAGCCCTATGGGTGAAGGAAACGACCCTTGGCTTCCCTGGAAAGGATAATCCCAACACAGAGATCAAGACATCACAAACAGATCAGCTTCTTATTGGCCCTCAGATCCAAGAACAAAAGATCAAGAGGAAGCTCCTTACCCACCACCCACAGAGCACCATGCGAGTCACAAGTTTTCTTTACAATTGAAGTGGCCATGGCAGAAATGGATTCTGAATGTAGTAATCAGAAAGTTGACACTCTGAGAATTTCAACTGCACTGATTTCTTGTCAGCTTTCCATAGGTTCTTTAGTTAACAAAGATGTACATTTCCCAAATTTGTCAACTATTTCACAGTGTAATGTTTAAAACAAAAACTTTGGATAAATTCATTTTTGAAAAATATAAACACGATATAACAAATAGATTTTATTTATATTACTTACTTGCTTTCCATTGTGTGTGACAGACTGTAAAATAGTTCTCAAAGTCTTAAAACCAATAGCCACATCCAGTAAATGGGCAGCGAAGAAGAAATAATTGAAGTTACCACAGACTGAGAACGTGAAATAACCCAAAATGTAGAGGAAGGACTGAAAGTAAAACCACACAACATGAACAGTATTGCCAAATAAATTAATTTTAAAATGAGCTTTATGTTATTAAGCAGAATGTACCAAGTGTCAATAGAAAACATACCAAAAAAATACACACAAAAAAAACCCACTTAACTTTGAGTTCTTTCTTCGGGACAATTAAAGGAAGTTTTCACAATATTTTATAATTTGTTTCCTGCCTGAACTTATTTACTACAAACAATAACTTTTTAAAAATAACGTTGTGCAATTGAACGACTTGTTTATTGCAGTTGATTGTCACAGATGGTCCATATTAATTCCTCAGTAAAGCACATGTAAATCCTAAACAATAGACTTACATTGTCTGTAAAAATAACCCCCCACTTCCAGATCTGATACTGCCAGTCCACATTGCATAAGCTACAAGAGAATACCAAAAATCAACAAATCAAATTTTATAATAGTATAAGTAAACAAGTAACTTTTGATAAACCGACTTGCAGTTTATCAACCAATTGTTCCGTATATAGTTTAATTGCTCTATCACTTAAAAATACTAGAATGCATACAGTTAATATAGATTACAATTTTATGCAAGCAAATATTAAAAATAAAAATAAAAAATTAATAGAGGTAAAACATGTGGAAATTTGTGTGGAAATATATATTTTGTGTTGCTAATTGGATTTATCATTAAAAAGTGAGAAAAAAAAAAATCAACAATGAAGACAAAATTGAAAAGCACAGATGAAGCTGATACATGTATTTATCAAAACATGACCCTTGATATCCAGCATCTTATGACAGACATTATTAAAACTATTTTTTATGTATTAGTAACAGAAAGTGTTTATGGCAACTGACCACATTAAATTATAATCAACACTGCCTGTTTAAAAGTGACAACTTACAAAGAAGGCAGGATACCAGACTGTTGTTGTTCCTCTGTTGCTATGGTTATTGAATCTCCTTTATCCATACCTAATAGGTTACTGATGGATTCATAGTCATACTGTTCGGAATACTTGTTGCGAACCTGAAAAACAACAATCAATAGAAATATAATCTTGCTGAAATTAGCTATTGATAGTTTTTTTGTTTGAATCGTTTTAAGCTATACTTAAGGTGATTTCATTTATTCCAATGGTTGGAATACCTCTGCCAACAACAAAAAAAGACACGACAGAACAATCCCTAGAGGCAATACAAAGACATCACAAACAGATCAGCTTTGAGATGCCATTAAGCCCTGAGAGCACCAGGACATCAAAACTCCAGCCACCTATCTGTGATAGTGATAGTTATGATAGATGTTGATTAGTGTGTAATCCTACCTCAAAAGGTAATTCCCTTGGAAGACAGCACAGTATTAATCCAACATCCGCACTAACAATAAAAGTTGCAGTGTTTTGGTCTGATGGCCACAGGGTGTGGTAATAGTTACACACATTTATAATTTCAATCCTATTTGCTCAACACATTCTCAGTCTGTCCGATGTATGTCATCCCATAAATAATACCTTTGGATTTTACTTTAGCTGTTACTTGGCATAAATATAGGTCATTTTGATAACATGTTTATGAGTAGTCTTCATATGACAGGACTATCACTTTATGGAAGTGTCGTTTGTTTGTTTGTTGTTTGGGGTTTAATGTCCACCCTCAACTCCACTGGCAACAAACAAAGACAAAACAGGGCGCAATACATATACATCACCAACAGATCGTCTTCGAATTGCCCCTTAACATGCTCAAGAGTGTTTTGCACTGGCAAAAAAAATAAAAAAATAAAATAAAAAAACCTAACACAGACAGGTACATCCCTTCAATTCCATTCCCACATGGTATCTTAGTGAATGTGAATAATTCTTACCTTCTTTTTGACAAACTTATCCCAGTATGACTGAGGGAAGGTGACTGTACTGATAACCAGCTTATCCCAGTGACATTTGATATCATCCTCACTCGGCTGTTCAGCAATCCACAGACCCTCAAACTCTAACATCCTGGCAATCTCCTTCTCTCGTTTAAAGATAACAAGTGGCACCTTAAGGCAGTAATAGGCGACAAGCATGGATAATGACACCAGCGAATGAACAAAAGCCAGAGTTCTCATGATAGGTTCTAGATAGCTAACCTCTTCCTCTATAACCACAAACTCCTCAAGGTCATCATCAGTTCCATTACCATCAGCACCGTCAACATCTCCATGTACTTTAGATACCTTACAACGGAAAGTATGTCGTGCTGTCATTAGCAGATACAACTTGAATGGTATTTGTGAAAGGAAACATTGTAAGATTATTCTCAAATATAATCCAAAAAGAACCTTATTTGTTTTTAAATCATAACTTCAGAGTTGACGTACCTTGTTAAAACACAGACCTCAAAGAGATTTGATATCCTTAACTTTAGTGCATCATTTTGTGCACAGCACAAGAGAAAAGTTTTGAGCACCATCCAAAAAGTAGAAGAATATAAATTGTTTCATCCTCAATGGTATTTTACTTAAATGACAACAACACTGCCAGTGTGGAGGTTGTATTGTGGAAAGAAATCTCGTACCAACACCCAGAGACCACAGCTATCACAGGTAAATTACCTGTCTAAAGTCAGACATACAATGTGATAAATCATTACGATTTAGGCAATGTGTGATCATCAGTATTTTCGTTATTTTGGGATAACACTTTCTTAGTTTGAACAGATTCTAGTTCAGAAAATTTTGCAGATTGAAACCCGTCCGAGAATCGAACCCACGACCCTCAGAGTTAGGTACCGAATCGCCAGCAGTGTGTGATCATGAATGCATGTAATAAATATTGAAATTAACTTATTGTTTCAAAGAGGGTTGATTGATTGATAGTAACACCAGGCTGAAGAGTATTTCATTCTTTAAACGGCATACTGACAATCAGAATCACAGGACGTTTTACAAAGACATCACAAACAGATCATGTTGATGTTGCCCCTTAGCTCTGAGAGCACCAGGGCAACAGAAAGCTCACGACCAGCGGCCCCCTTTATTCTTATGACAGAAATGTACTCCAACACTATAATCACACTAACCCAACAATAAAACATGAAGTTTATCCCTGTGTTGGTAAGTTATTATTCATCCAGTAGTACTGTTGACAAAAAAACAAATACTAGCTACTCAGGGAAGCCTAAAAATTGAGTAGTATTTCTAAATAACAACCAAAATAGAAGTATTTGAATCCTATATTAAAGAAAAAATGTCTTACCTTGTAGAAAAGTAAGATGATGTTGATCAGGAAGGAAATTGACAAACCAAGGTATTTAAAATTGTAAAAGTTTCTTGCAAAAAGACTCTGTATGAATAGAAAAATAAAGAATATACAGAATATACACAGAATATTAAGCTATCCTCTACATGTATAGTAGTGCAATTAACATTATTTGATGATTTCTCTAAGGAATCAAATTTAAGTTTTCTCAAATTCGAATTTTAACAAAATAAGTTACATTTTAATTTTTACTACTGAAATCAAAACATAGGTCATATAAATTGCATTTTTCTTTCTCTTTGACTATTCTTATTTCCAAAAGTATAATTTTCTTCCTATATTATTTTCTATAATTCCATAACCTGCAGTTTTAAGTAAACACAGTTTGCCCTTACTGTGCAGCTGAGTGAGAGCGTCTTAACCCAGCAACACCATTTGTTTGATTTGTTTGACTTTGGCTTAACATTGCACTTCAGTTATTTCACTCAGCCAAATTTGGAGAAGAAAATCACTTGACAACAAACAAAAGCGAGTCCGGACAGGCAACCATAGGATGCAAAGCAAGAGATCGGCTTAGAGTTGGCCCATTTTTTACAGTGAACCAGGCCAAAGGAGAGATCCTTCCACCCACCCCTCCTCACAACCTCAACTTCCTGTATTGCTAACATAAAGTTCATGATAAACATCATTTAAAAATAAGGTAATGTTTTTGACTTACCAGTATGTATTTGCCATAATCAAAACTTTTTGGTTCAAATGGTGAATCTTCATCTTCTGTTGTTGTGGTACTAGTGCCGTCAGTGGGGGGAATATAAGCCCTGGTGAAAAAATAATAATTTGTTTATTAACAGATTTTTTAGACACACTGTTAAATTAATAAACTCTTTATAGGAAACAGAGAAGAGAACTGAAAATTAAAGCCATGAAATATTTTGATTATCTAATATTATCTAATCAGATTGAATACTTTTTTAACAGATTGGCATTCAGACGTTCAAATAGCAAATAATTTCTTTATTAGCCTGAATAGTCCATTTCCAATTTGAATATTGCTTTCTTGCATTAATGTTAAGACACCATGCTGTCTTGATAATATTTATACCCTAGTTTAATGCCATATATTACATTACTTAGTCGATTCTAAGTTAACATAAGGACTGGTTGGTGTTTAAGACTGTGTATTTCACTTATATGGTGGTGACGATATTCATCCTCCATTGCTAAGTATTGATAGTATGGCTATCCCCAGTACATGTTGTCCCTTATGGTTTGAGGACAATATCAACTATCAACCAAAACACCTGATGATTGTCTCTTGCGGCCATCAAAGAGGCTGATATGTAATGTAATATTAGATTTTTTTTTTTCTCTTCTATTTATTTTCATTTTCAATAAATTTGTAGAGTAAGCATTTTTTATGAATGGCTTATAGGGAAAATATAATTTCTGATAGCAATGGTGTTAAGAGGCAAAAACTATATGTTAGTGTGAATGTACAGTTTTATAACAGTACACCTTATACTGAAATGTGTAGCCAAGACTGTGGATTCAATTGAAAATACAAGCCCAAAGTTAGAGTTACAATAGCTGTCCATAGTTATTTAAAGTAACTATTACAAAAAGTAAATGAGGCTTAGCATTAAGCAATATTAGTATATAAAGCGGATAAAAGCAAATACTACTCTGATATGTAGTCAAATAAACAAATTTAAAAAAAAAAATAAGATAAAAATCTTTTTGGGAATTTGTTTAGTTTTCTATTGTGGTTTCACGTCTACAACAGGAACAGGAAGCACTCTCCAATCGTCCCGGAATTAGTTTTGAAATAGAGATACACCTAGACACCTAAATATTATCACCTAAATATTACCCTGTGTAAAATATATGTGCATAATTATATATGGCTGCACGCCAATCCATTGGGTGAACTTTGACAATGAATGAATGTTAAGTCACATGACAGTGGAAAGTGTGCAAAAATGCAAGACACCTCTAGAAAATCAGGTTGCTGTTACCCCTTCCTGTTGTCATGGTGACCAGGGAGCACTATGACAACAGGAACCTCCCACCTGCCCAGGGACTATGAAGGCCAGTGATAATGGTGACAGAATCTAAAGAAGAAAAAGTGATTGTCCATAACCCTGTGACAACTTTCCCCCTCCATATACTATGAAAAGAAAGTCTAAAGAAACTTTACCAATCAGAAACAGAACCAAGTGGCAGCATAGGTCCAAAACTTTGACAAAGAAATCAATACAGCTAAGTTTTAATTCACATCATGTGCAAAGTGTTTTTCATTAAACACAAACAGTGGATTTAATTCCTTGGGAATTATTGTAAAAGTTTCCATAAACATGTAATTTCCACTTATATGGTAAAACTGTACAAGCAAAACTGATCAAATAATGGGTTTGCTTTTTATTTTTATTACATAAAATATTAGATTTTTTATGGAATAAGGCTATAATAGTTATCACAGATTCATTTTTAGAAACTTAATTTTAGGGTAAAAAATCTCTCTATATTTATAACATATCCAAACTGAACTCAATCTGCAACTGACAGTGTTAGAAAAATCTGATTCACTGTGACAATTACCAATGAAAGATACAATATCAATGACAGTAAGCAGATGTCTGGTTGACTCATTAAAGTAATTGAGTACTGAGTATGCCATCAATTGCACAGAAACTGAGAAATGAAAAGCATAACAGTAATCTAAAAGTCCCATAAGATAAACAAAACAAAACAAAATTATTAGATGACAATTTTGTTACATTAGAATATGATTGATTTGTTTGTTTGATTGGGTTTTGATGTTGTAGTTGCCAGCCCAATGGATAAAGAAATCGCCCTTGACACCACAGGCAACAAACGATGACAAGACAGTTGAATCATAGGACCCAATACAAAGACTTCATAACCAGATGTGTTTCTTGCTGCCTCTTTAGATCTGAGATCACCAGGGCAACAGGAAGCTCCCTCCAAATGCGTGCAATTACGATATTAAATCAAGGTTATATTATCATCATTAGCAAACGTCTAAACTGAACTCATAAATACAGACATGATCAAAACCAAACTCTTTGATCAAATTCATGAACTAGAACATTACCCAAGTCAATATGGTAAAGGTAACCAAGTGTTGGCACTGATCAGGTTATATAGGAAAAATAACCCTTGTAACGATGTGAAGGAGAAAAAAATACTAAGGGAAATAACTTACTCAGAGAATGGTTTTCTTGGTGGTTGTCTCCCCTGATTTGTAGTCTCTTCTTCTGATTGTAAAGGTTCATCATCCTGAAAGATGTTATTATTATGTAATATAAAGAAAAAATCGTGTATTCTTAAAGCAGTATTACAACATATATCCTTAATTGTGGATGGTTATTTTACAGAGACACAGAGTAACTGTGAAGTTTTGTTTGTTTATGGATGAAGTAATTTAAGAAATCTGACTTACAGAAGTTGCGTCCCCTGATTGTGAGGACCAGTTAGTTTGACTGACAGGTGGTGATTTAGAAGGTTGAATGCTCTCGTCCCTTGTTGTAGAGCCAGGCTGACCACCCAGAAGAGGGCCTGTAGCATTTGAACTTCAAAGAAAATATATTGCACAGTTCGAGTCAATATATAACAATAAAACAATTAAATTAAAAATTAAAAATTAAGACATTCCTATCATTTTCACCCTTAATATTAAAAAAAATAGTTATAGAAAGGAACAAAATTTATTATTGTAATTCTCATAACTAAGAAGCTATGTCATCAGACATAATCAAAACTGTCATATTTTGGAGAATTACTAATGCTTATCAATTAATTGATTTATTGGTGCTCAAGGGTGTTTGTCTGAGGGTACTTCAACAATACATCTACAAGATAACAACATGAAATGTTTTACTTTGATGGTTTCTTTACAAAACACTATGAATAAGCCTTAAATAAACTTTCCTTAGCCAGAGGCCTTTATGAATTGATATATTTTTTTGTAAGCACCAAATCAATATATAATTTATTTCTTTTTTAAATATGCTTTGAAACCAAACATTATGTAACAGGATTGATAACAAGTATATATGCTTTGAAATATTGAAACAATTTCTTGGTGGATTAATTTAGTTTTCACTATTAAAGCTCCCAGGTAATAGGAATCCAATGAGCACCTCGTAGAGTGGTTGTTCTCCTCTTTGTTTGTTAAAATAATCCCAAAAGCACTGGACGGTTGTACATGGTTCTCAGGTTCATAGAATGGCAGTCCACCACCTTGTCCACTGGGATGACCAGTATTATGGAGCATGGTGGATCCTGCAGTGAGTGCCAGTGGTTCTTTCTTCTCTCTTATAGATTCTTCCACTAACCTCTCACCCATCATCATGTTGGCAAGGAATTTACAGAATGTCCTGGTTTACAAAACAAAATATCAAATAAATACAATCATCTCAAGAACTTTCAGGGTTTAGCTTCCATGTCTTCTAGGTTTGTTTGATTGGGGTTTAACATCATACTCAAGGGTATTTTACTTATATGACGACGTGCCAGCCCAATGGGTGAAGGAAACCACCCTCGACACCACTGGCAA
>JAQQZZ010104495.1:1898-16086 GCA_030265115.1 Mopalia vespertina
AATAGTGGATTCAAAGATTTCATCAAATAGTGGATTCAAAGATTTCATCAAATAGTGGATTCAAAGATTTCATCAAAAAGTGGATTCAAAGATTTCATCAAATAGTGGATTCAAAGATTTCAACTGGTCATGTATTTGTCATTACATTTTGGACAGGTGTGGTGTACAGGTTTTTACCCATCAAAATACGCCCCCCCTCCCCCCCTCCTGCGATTTCACAAATAGGAGGATATTAATATTTATTTCCAGAGACATTGTCAATGATTTCCTTTACCAAGTAAGGTGGCACACCATAACATACTTATGGGTATGGGGAAATAATTAATATTAGAGCCCGGTCCATAATTTGGGTAAAGGATGTCCTTCGTCTCTGTTCAATTCAGGTTTCAGATTTTGAATGGCTAGTGCCTCACGTAGCATGCTTTCTTCCAATTGTTTGTGTTAGTAGAAATGAGGTTTACATTGTCCCATAGGACAGAGTGATAGGGATGAAGGGATAGGTGTTCAGCCACTGCAGACTTTTCCAGTGTGCCATTGCGGGCTGCTGCCAGCGGTCGACAACTTTATCCTATAAATGATTGGCCAGTGGCCACAATCACAATTTATCTTATAGACACAGCTTTTGGGGTCCTTCTTTACTTCCCCTATGTTACCAGTAGCTCCTATGGCTGATTTTAAAGTGAATCCTGCAGATGGGGAGGGTTTGTTGTATGATCCGTTTTATTTGCCAGCTGGTTTGTCCGGTGTGTGGAATGAAATCCGAATAGGTGAATCATGAGTTTGTCTAGAAGAAGGAGGTGATGGGATGTTGTTTATGGCTTTATGGATCTTTAAAGATAAATCTAGCAAAAAATTTCGTTTTTTTTTGCTGTTATTCAAATTACAGGTAAGTATCTGCCGTCTATTGAGTGGGATTGCCTTATCCACATCAATCTATCGGTCAGCTGACCCGCGAATCATCCCATTATTCAATTAACCAATCAATCAAGCTTTATATACCCTGTGCTGCATTATATACTTTTAGAAATATACCAAGCAAATAAACAAACTGTTGTTTATCAATGTTTCCTTAACATTTCAGGCAATAATCTGCAGTCATCTCTACCTAAAGCAGCTGTTGTTTGAAGTTCTTCACCTGACGGAAAGATACAAAGTGTTGCCTGATTTACCGGCTGTATTGATACGGGTAGAACAGGTGAGTTCATATACGGTGGGGCTACTGGGAGAACAATTCAAGGGCTAAGGCAGACTGGGTGTCCACCCATCCTTTGAACACCCTGAATTGAACAATTGCCTCATTTGGTCACCCTAATTTAAGAAACTAAAACATGCAGAAGATAGGGAAACTGTAAAAATTGGACACCCATTTGTTTAAAAAGTGAAGCACAATGACCAGTTTGGACACCATACTTTTGATTTCTGGCTAAGCCCCTGGCTACATTACCCTCATAAAAGTGAAATACCCGTAAGCCCTGTGTCATAAACATCACTCAGTCCTGTACTCGTTGGTTTGAAATTGTGATTTAATGACAGGTTTACTCATCTTAATTTTCCATCAATATAGTTTTAAAAAACCTAAATGTATTTTCACTGTGTTCATTTTGACAGACTGTGGAGAAAGAGGTTGAGTCTTGTTTGAAACGGGAGGGTGAAGATTGGGAGATTCACATGTCAATTTGTCAAAAATTTCTCCAATCACAGATCAAGGTGAGATCAACATAAGGAATGTTGAGGCTGTGTTGTCTTAGGTCTTCTGTGATGACTGCTGTAGTTTGTGTATCATGCAGGCAAAAATGTAACTACAGTGTTTTCGTTATTTTGGGATAACACTTTCTTATTTTGAACCAATTCCAGTTCAGAAAATTTTACAGATTGAAACCCGTCCGAGAATCGAACCCACGACCATCAGAGTTAGGCACTGAATCGCCAGCAATAAATGTAGGCCACTTAGACCACTACAACTTCCTATTGCCCTGCTGTTGCCAGTGACGTTAAGGATGGTTTGCTTCAAGATTTGAATAAATTGTATACGTTAATCAATTAATCTAGGTTTATTGAGGCATTTTCAAATTAAAAATATGAAGATATCTTACTTTTAAAAGTAAAAGCTAAAACATCGTCTTCTCACCAAAATGATAGATTTTTTAAAATTTCTTTTATTGAAAAAAATTACTAATTTGTTTTTGTTTTCCTTTCAGAACCATAAATTGATCCGGCCATCAAGACGTATGTCAATAAAATCTGGCTCTGTCCATATCCATGACATCACTATTGAAAGGTCACTTGAGGTCATTGAAAAGGTCCGCTTCCAGCTTCAAATTAAAACATCCCATTCCAGTTTCGGACAAAGCCTGGAAAATCTCCAGCAGTCTCAAGAACGTATTTTAAGTATGTGATAAGATTGAGAATTATTTAAATCATGCTGTGGCTCAGTCAGCCATGTTTTGGACTGCTGAACCCTGTCGACCTCTTGATTGTGGAGATCAAAAGGTGGGCGTTTCCTTTTATCACCCCTCTATTCAATTCCAGACAACATTGGCAATGCAAAGTTCCCGTGTTAGTCAAATGTCTGTGAGAAATTAAATACCACAAAAAAAGATATTGTAATCTTCAACTGTATGTGTATAGCATTGTAATAGTTATAGTGTAGCTAACCAATCCATCAAGCAAATAATTAAATATATATAATATATCAATTCTGATTCAGACTTTGACTTAATTATCTTGCATCATCAGAAATTTATATGAAAATATTTTTATAAGAATTTAATTATGTTTTAAGAAATTATTGTTATAATTTTTTTGTGTTATAGTAAGATAATTTTAATGGTGCTTTTTACATTGGGATTCAATTGATATACAAAATGTGATAATATTTGTTTGCATAAAGCACTGAGCAAACAAACTGACGAGCTGTGCATAAAGCACTGAGCAAACAAACTCATGAGCCGTGCATAAAGCACTGAGCAAACAAACTCATGAGCAGTGCATAAAGCACTGAGCAAACAAACCCATGAGCCATGTAAAGCACTGAGCAAACAAACTCATAAGCCGTGCATAAAGCACTGAGCAAACAAACTCATGAACCGTGCATAAAGCACTGAGCAAACAAACTCATGAGCCGTACATAAAGCACTGAGCAAACAAACTCATGAGCCGTGCATAAAGCACTGAGCAAACAAACTCATGAGCCGTGCATACAGCACTGAGCAAACAAACTCATGAGCCGTGCATAAAGCACTGAGCAAACAAACTCATGAGCCATGCATACAGCACTGAGCAAACAAACTCATGAGCCGTGCATAAAGCACTGATCAATCAAACTCATGAGCTGTGCATACAGCACTGATCAATCAATATAGTAATCTGAAAACAGTGATGGCTAATTGGATGAATTTGTCAATGTTGTCATCACCGGTATACTGAATATTTGTTTTCTGAAGAAGAAAAAAAATGGTTTGAATATATAAAATATATTTACAATTTACCTTTTCTAATATCAGGATAATATTTTGTAAAAGTTGTAATTTTCAAAAGAATAATGTATGAAGAATGTCAGAGTTTATTGTTTAAATAAAGTATGTTTTGATAATTTGTTAATGTTTTTTTTGTATATTTTTGGTGAAAACAATTCCAAAGATTTATTTCTATAATATTTCATATGTTATTTTGTCATATTTAAGACTTGAATTGTTTTATAACAGAATGCATATTATTTGCAAATAATTGTTATACAAGATTTTCAGGAAAGGAAAAAACATCTAAGAATGTTAATAGTTTCATTAGGAAAGGATATATTTTTTTAAGAAAAGACTGTGTTTTTAAAGAGGGTACGTGTGGGGGGCTCCTAAGGAATGAATATAAGGGTTTTTTTCAGAATGTTTTCTAAGGAAAGAATACTTGGGCTTTTTATGGAAAGAAAGATTATCTGGGATTTTTAAAGGGTTTTTGAATACCTGTTTAAAAAAAATTTCAGGGCTTTACAAAGATTTTCAAAAGAAAGAGTACCTAGACTTTAGTTTAAGGAAAGAGTACCTAGACTTTGTTTTAAGGAAAGAGTATCTGGACTTTATTTTAAGGAAAGAGTACCTAGATTTATTTTAAGGAAAGAGTACCTAGACTTTATTTTAAGGAAAGAGTACCTAGACTTTATGTTTAGGAAAGAATACCTGGACTTCATTTTAAGGAAAGAATTATTGGGGTTTTACAAGTTTGTCTAAGGAAACAATGTACCTCTAAAGGAAAGAATATCTATGGTTTCGAAAGACTTTTCAAGAAAACAATATCTGAGTGTTTGAGGAAACCTGTTTTTTGTTTTAAATGCTTTCTCAAGGCAATAGTATATTTTAACATTATTTACAATTCAATTTATGTTAGTGGTAAATTTATTATTTGGCTAAAAATGTATTTTTACACATGCATGCATTTTTTTCTACAATTGCCTCGAACAAACACTGCTACATGTGATTCTCTTCATGTTGCTGTGTTTCCGTGAATATTTACTCAGCTGGTGGTGAAACTGTTGAACATATATGTTTAAATTTCAATATGAATTTGAAACATATATTTTTTTTGTCATGAAAAAGTAAAACAAAATGAGAAGTTTAAATGAATTTTTTTAATATTTTGAAATTATTTACAGTATATTTCTA
The DNA here is from genome assembly GCA_030265115.1 of Mopalia vespertina. Lineage (NCBI taxonomy): Eukaryota > Metazoa > Mollusca > Polyplacophora > Chitonida > Mopaliidae > Mopalia > Mopalia vespertina. The sequence continues at coordinate 6,551 of JAQQZZ010104495.1, forward strand.
TATATTTTTTCAAATAAATCTATTAGGATGTTGATTTTTTAAAAATAATCCATGTATCACAAACTATATGATAAAGTGAGCTTTAAAAGAAAATACTGTTTTGTTTACTTTTTATAACTGGCGTGAGGCAAAACGTATAAGAAATATACATGTAGGCATGTCATTTATGTCATTTATTCAAAATATATAAAAAGATGAAATATATATAGAAAGATTCCCTGCCTTTACTTGGATGAAAATGTGGGGTCATTCCGCGATAAGCATTTGTAGCTCGGTTGTTAGATCGCTAGCCCGGCTAACCCCAGACCCTGAGTTCGAATCCCGGGGGAGGCAAACAAATTTGTACAATAAAAATATATTTATTAATTCATATTGACCCTGTTAAAAGGTCTTGGGTTCGAGCCACGTTGTGAGCTCTTACTAAGGACAGTTCGTTTGGAGCATTGCAAAGCTGTATTTTTCTTTAAACTGGAAGAATTAAATTTCCATCAAAGCAAAGCTGCTGCCCTCGGGGCTAAGGGGCAACAAGCAGTTGATCTGTTTGTGGTTTCTTTATATTGCGTCTTGTGGTTGTCCTATCTTGTTGTTTGTTGCCAGTGGTGTCAAAAAGGCGTTTATTTCAACCAGGAGGAACATACAACGGTCCATGTCAGCCTGTGTAGACACTGGAGGAAGCGGACATGCGACGTCAGCCAGATGGTAGTAAATAATATTGTAGATATCTCCCTTGAAAATGCAAGTACAGATAGCGCTGCGCTGTGGACATCCGGGCATTTGAGCTAGCATTTGCTATTACATCATAAAGAAGGGTTGTTACTTATCATGTATGGGTAACAGCCCACGATTAAAGAAGGGAGGGTTGCCCCTAGGGCTGTAATGGGGTGGTGTGGGTGTCTTCCCGTGATACTTTGCGCGCCATTGTGGGGAAATCTAGGTCACTTGGGCTAGCATTTGCTATTACATCAAAAGGAAGGGTTTTTACTTATGATGTAGTGGGAAGCGGATGGGTAACAGCGACTGACTGAGGAAGGGTTGACCCTAAGTCTGTCATGGGGTGGTGTGGGTGTCTTCTCGTGATGTTTTGCGTGCGGTGAACTCTCGTGAAAGGTGACATGGAATGTTGTGGTGTCACAACAACGACATACCGAGTGACCTCCCTTTATGACTAAGGAAGGGTTGACCCTAGGGCTGTCATGGGGTGGTGTGGGTGTCTTTCCGTGATACTTTTTGCTTGTCTCGCGAGAGTTGACGAAACGTGTCGAGAGTTGACATGGAGTGCTGTGGGGTCATAACAACGACATATGGAGTGACCTCCCTTTACGACTAAGGAAGGGTTTGCCCTAAGGCTATCATGGGGTGGTGTGGGTGTCTTTCCGTGATGCTTTGCGCGTCTCTCGTGAGCGTTGAGATGTGACGAGAGTTGACATGGGGTGGTATGGGGTCACAACAACGACGAATGATCTCCCTTCACTACTTGGCACCAACATGGCGGACACAACGTCACAGCATGTGTGCTGTCATGGGGTGGTGTGGGTATCTTCCCGTGATGCTTTGCGCGCTGTGGAGTCTCGCTAGCGTTGACGAGATGTGACTAGAGTTGATATGGAGTGCTATAGGGTCACAGCCATCACATCAGGCGTGATCTCCCTTGGCTTAATCGACATGGCCTTCACAGCATGTCATTCTCGGAAGAAGCTCTTCGTCTCTGTCACAGCCGCACCGCACCATCCGGGCTTAAACTGTCCATTCTCTAAATGATTGACAACTTTCACCCAATACTGTGTGGCCCTGCAGCACCCTGCAGTGATGTATGGTAAGAAAATTTAGAGGCAAAAACCAAAAAAAGCACAATTTAACATCTTCACTTAGTGAAATTCTAAATCCCTTCACCATCCCCCCCCCCCCCCGCCCCTCTTTTCCATCTTCACTCCACCCCCTTCCATAAAAAAGTATTTTCCTTGCCTCCTTTTATTATAACCCCTTCTTGTCACACATGATGTAACGATAGTTCATTTCTCGAAATTGGTGCCGTAAAAACTGAGTATCGTTGGGTGTCGCAAATCGCATGGTGAGATGTACTTCAGTAATCGCAGACGCATTTGAAGAATTGATCAGGGCAGGGAGTTTTTTAATTGAAGCTTTAATAACGTTGTTTTCTGAATACATCAATAAAACTCAGCGAAACACCATGGCTCGGTAAAACTTCTAACAACTCAAAGTACAACACGCCGTTGAACGTAGGGTGTACGACACAAAAGAGTTCGCATGAAAGGGAAGTCACTCTAATCCCATTTAAACTGAAAAGATCCACAGGCATATACCATGCCGTTACATACCTCCTCTAAATTTTGAAGTCTAAAATTTAACAGAATCACAAAACAAAATAAAGAAAGGTATTCATTTCGAAACTGTCTACGCACAAGAGTCATTTTTAGCTGACAACTCACACGCAATAAAGTCAATGGGCTTTACTCGTTTTCAAGTAAAAGGACTAGCTTCTGAATCGGACGGTTCAGGCAAGAAGGTTCATTCACGCGTTTGCCTTTATTGTCTCTAAATCGGTCAGCAATGTCAAGTTTCACATTTCGCACATGTCCATCGTCTCCTAGAAAGACCTCTTCAACACGTGCTAATAACCACTTGTTTCTAGGTAAGGTGTCATCCTTGACTAAAACGATGTCTCCTGTTTCCATGTCACGGTGGGGATTTGTCCATTTCTGTCTAAGCTGAATTGTTTGGAGATATTCTCTTCTCCAACGTTGCCAAAACTGGTCAGCGAGATGTTGAACGCGTCGCCATCTTTTTCGAGAGTAGAGGTCTTCACGCACGAAAACTCCTGGGGGTGGAAGAATAACTCTGGATTTCATGGTCAATAAATGGTTCGGAGTTAACGGAGCAGGAGAGTTTCCATCGTTGAGGCTGTCAGTGGTAAGAGGACGGCTATTGATTATTGCCATGACCTCGCACATAAGAGTTCTTAGAGATTCGTCATCCAGTTGGGATCCAGATTGATCTAACAGTGATGCCATAACACTACGCACAGTCCGTATTTGTCTTTCCCAGACACCGCCCATGTGGCTGGCGTAGGGTGTATTCATTTTAAAGTCGAAATAGTCGCAGTTATTCGGGAGGAGAAAATTGCGAATTTGACTGTGATCCAGTTCAGACAAGGCTACCTTTAGCTCATTAGCTGCTCCAACGAAGTTGGTGCCCTGGTCAGATCTTAACTGGCGAATGGGTCCTCTAAAGGCAAGAAATCTGCGAAGACAGTTGATAAAAGAGTCTGTCGTCATGCTGTTTACGGTCTCAATGTGCACAGCACGAGAAGACATGCATGTGAACAACACGCCATATCGTTTTACCTCCTTTCTTCCTTCCTTAATCACCCATGGTCCAAAACAATCAACACCACAATATGTGAATGGTGCAGCTGGATTAACTCGGTCTTGTGGCAAGTCTGCCATTTTCTGTGCCTGAGCCTTTGAGCGGAACTTCCTACACTTAACACATTGAGAGATGTAAGTGTATACTGCCGAGCTGCATGCTATTATCCAATATCCATTGTCTCGGATGGCATTGATCGTTATCCCACGACCTTGATGTTGGACTTGTTCATGAATGTGACGTATAATAAGCTTCGTGATGTGATGTCGTTTGGGAAGGATCACAGGATGCTTGAGTTGATCTGTACAATCGGAGTGCTTGATTCGACCACCAACTCGTAAAACACCTTGGTCGTCCAAATACGGATCTAATCGATAGAGGGGGCTCGATTTCTTGATAAATTTTGTGGTTTCTGATTTTATCAGATTACAAGACTCGGAAGATGATCTCAGTGAATCTATTTCTTCTTTAAATTCACTTTCTTGAAGCAGACGTACTATCTGGGTTCCAGCCTTTGAGAGTTCTTCTACGTTACATGGCCTATACTCTGTATTGAGGCACTTCCGTTGGTTTGTCGGACTTTGGGATTTTGACGTTAGTCTTAAGCAAACTGCTATAGCTCGCCTTGCTGAAGTCCAGGTGGAGAAACGTTCAAGTCTACCCAACATGGGTGGGAGAACACTCTCTACATTCGTGGCATGAGTCTTGACTTGTTTAACTTCTGGATCGTCTGGCTGCAGTTCGAAATTTTCGCAATATGTACTCGCAGATGGGATGCTTCGTTCCCAAAGGAATGGTGGACCGGTAATCCATATGGATTTCGACAGAAACTTCTTAACGGAGAGACCTCGCGATGCTTCATCAGCGGGGTTTTGATCAGTTGGAACATATTGCCATTGGTTTGGGGCTGTGTGTCGACGAATTTCTTGAACACGGTTAGAGACAAATACGTGGAATCTTCGTGAATCATTTGACAGGTAACCCAGTACTATTTTACTGTCAGTCCAGTAGAAATTTTGGATATCACAATACTCAAGTTCTCGTCCCAAGAGGATACTTACTTTCACTGAAACTAATGCTGCAGTGAGCTCCAAACGTGGTATTGTAACAGTCTTAAGGGGGGTAACTCTTGCCTTTCCCATAACAAAAGAACAATGCACTAGACCGTCACCATCAACCACACGCAGATACGTACATTGTCCATAGCCAGATGTACTGGCATCAGAGAAGTGGTGCAATTCAATGGTCTTTATGTCACTGAAGTTTGACGGTTTAAATCCTCTCGCAATTTTAAAGGTATCTAGAAACTCAGCCTAGATTTCCATTCCTCCCATTGAAGTTTAAGTTCACCTGGTAGATCTGTGTCCCAATCTGCCTTTTCCTTGCAGAGCTGTTGGAGTATCTTCTTTCCTAGCAGTAGAACAGGAGATAGGAAACCTAACGGGTCATAAATTGAGCTGATGATTGAAAGTATTCCTCTTCTGGTTGGAGGTCTTTCTTGGAGAATTATCCGGAATTTGAAAACATCTGACTGTACACACCAACATATTCCTAAGGTTCTTTCAAGGGGAAGGCTATCATGGGCAAGGTCAATGTCTTGAAGCTCCTGAGCACGATCCTTGACTGGTATGGAAGAGATGACCTCTCGTTCGTTGCATGTGAATTTGTGTAATCGAAGGCCACCTTTCCGGCACATCGCTGTGGTGTTAGATATCAGATTTACTGCTTCGTCCACTGTGGATACGGATTTTAACCCATCATCAACATAAAAGTCATTCTTCACAAATTTGGCTGCTTCGGGACCAAATTCTTCTTCAAAGTCTGTTGCAGCTTGTTGGAGACCGAAGTTAGCAACAGCTGGAGAAGATACAGCACCAAATATGTGAACTTTCATCCTGTACTCAACTGGCTGACCTTCAAGATCTTCCGAGTCCCACCATAAAAACCGAAGCAAATTTCTGTGAGCCTGATCTACACGGAATTGGAAAAACATTTGCTCTATGTCACAGACGAAGGCTATCTGCTCTTGTCTAAAACGACAAAGGACGCCAATTAATTTGTTCATCAGGTCAGGTCCTTGTATCAGGTTATCGTTCAGAGACTCGCCACGACATTTCGCGCTGCAGTCAAACACAACACGAAGTTTTGTTGGTTTTTTAGGGTGGTATACACCGTGGTGAGGTACATACCAGGTGTGACCATCTTCGCCTTGTAGTTCATCATCCGGTACCCGTTCTGCATACCCATCATCGATCATCTTCTGCATGAAGGTACAGTAATCAGCTTTATATCCTGGATCCCGATGGAACTTAGATTCAAGATGATGCAACCGCCTCAAGGCAACGTTACGGTTGTTTGGCAGAATGTGATTTGGGTCTTTCAGTGGTAAGGGCATCTCATAGTGTTGATCAGGAGTCCTATGAATTTGTTCTTTCATCAATTTGTAAAATCGCAAGTCGTCAAAAGAAGAACCTTGTTCATCGGAGTTGCGCTCGTTGAAGTCCATTTCCATCATATGCACAACTTCAAGTGGCATAATGGATTCTTTGACCCTGTTCTGCAACGAGATTTGAACACAGTTCTTTGATGACGTATTCCCTGACACGCCTTGGGAGAGGATGTGATGACTTACACCAATCAGGTCGTTGTCGTTTTGGTCAAGGTGAACTATTCCAACGATTCCCCAGCCAAGGTCTGTACGTTGTGCATAGGGTTCGTTACCTTTGGGAGCTATAACTTCACGTGGCGCAAGGGCACGCGAACAATTGTAGCCAATCAAAAGTCCAACAGGTGCATTGTTTAAAGGCATCAGTTTGTCGGCGATCTGTTGAAGATGAGGCCATTTACTTGCTATGTCTGGAGTTGGGATATGTGCCCGATTGGACGGCATAAGTTCACGGGAATAGGTAATCGGAAGTTGAATACGTACGTGACTGTCATGACCTCGGACAAATAAACCATCCAATTTTCTGCTTGGTACTCTCTGGTTTTCAGCAGTCATTGTTGATAGCAGTAAGTCTACGTTGGGTCCGTCGATATTTAACTCGTCGCAAATAGAGTCCAAAATAAAAGTAGTGTCTGACTGCGTATCTAGTAGAGCATAAACTAGCACTTCTTTCTCTGTATCCTTTGAATGAGATAACCAGACAGGGACAATCATTGAGCATTTACATGTTTTTTCAAATTCTTGTTGATTGTTCATTCCAGCATGAGACAGAGCTGATTTCAAAGGTATGTCTGTAGATTCAGTTTTTGTAGGTCTCCACAAATCACCATGTAAGGAAGTTGGGTGTTGTTTTAAACAACTTTTACACGCCAGTCTACGTTGACAATTCTTGGATAGATGGCCGTGTTCCAAACAGCCAAAACAAAGTCCATTTGTCTTCGCAAATTCCTTTCGATCTTGGAGCTCTTTAGCCAGAAATAAGTAGCAATCGTCTAATTTGTGAGGTTTCTTACAGAACAAGCAAATTTTCTTTAAAGTGTCACAGGATGAGTCACGTGCCTCTGTCGCATAAGATCGTCCAATCGAACGACGTTTATCATACTTGGTACTAACATGATCGAGATCAGTATACTTATTGTTCGGCTTTAAACTTTGTAGGGAAGTAACCGGGTCGCATGCTATTTTGGCTTCTTTCGCAACAAAACTGACAAACGTCGAGAAGGGAGGATATTCACGCAACCTCTCTCTCGATTCTGAGACAATTCTGCCCCATCGCAAGGTAAGCCAGTCAGGAAGCTTCATTAGCATTTTTCGGTTTTCTTGATCGTCATTTAGTACACGAAGACTGTTGATAGACTGCATAGCAATTTCACATTGTTTTAAAAAGTCTGAGTATTTAAGCAATGCATTTCCATCTCTTGGTGGTATCTTTGGCCAATTGTCGAGTTTCTTGCGAAAACTGTTAGAAACTGCAAAAGGGTCTCCATAGCGTTCTTCGAGTAGAGTCATAGCTTGTGTATATGCAGCGTCTGTTGTTAACAAGAAAAACCCTTCCACTGATTCCTTCGCCTGTCCGCTCAAATATTTTTTCAAGTAATAGATTCTTTCATTCTGGGGAATTCCTTTATTGCCGATAAGAGTTCGAAATGAGCTGACCCAAGCTGGGTAAGCTAAAGGATCGCCTGAAAACACACATGGTTCTGGTGGTGGTAGTCTGTTTAAGGAAACTTGGTCAATTAGTGATTTCAGTACGCCCTCTAATTCACCAGACTGTTTGTTAGAATGTTCAAATGTTGTTTGACCAGCATCGGGATGCATATTACTGAGTGAGGGGTGAATGTCCGGACAATATGTGTGATGAGCTGGATCTGTGGAGCGAAAATTTTCATTGTAACTCGTTTCATGTATAGAGGCTTGTCGTGTGGTAAACACAGGTGCAGATACATTTAATTTACTAGGTTGGGGTGTCACAAGATTGACAGGTTCTGTACATTCGTATACGTGTGAATGAGTTTGGACATAGTCAGCCACAAATTCACTTGTATTAGCTGTTGGGAGATCAAGTTCAACACCATTATTATCGTTGTCAGATTCAAATCTCACTATCGCATCCAACTTGGCTTGGGCAATAGTAAACTCTTTAAGTGCTTGTGTTTTCTCTAAATCATGACGTCTGTGTTCCAATTCTACCTTCTGTCGTGCCTCGATGTCAATAAACTCTAACTTTGCCTTTAAAGCAGCGGCCTCTGTTGCAGCATCGACTTGTGAATGTCTAGATCTTCTACTTGAGCTAGTTTTTACACTGAAGTGAGAACTGGTTTCATTTTTGTCTATTTTAATTGCTCTTATGCGATTAGATATTGTCTTTGAAAGTTGGAAATTGTCTTCTTCAATTTTGTCGTATGTGTTAAACATATCTGTGTTTCCGCTAATCTTAGAAAGTTTCTCGTAGCGCGTGACTACATCATTCATTTTGCTATCAAGAGTATCTCTAGCTGACCTTAATTCACTTTCATCATTTGAATCTGATAATAGTTTTTCAATACTGGTCGCTTGTCTTCGCCATGACGACACTGCTTGTTTGAAATGATGTTCATAAGTGTCCGATTTCCATTGTGAAAACCTTTCAGTTTGTCGTCTCTCTCGGTTATCCACATGTTGTACCTCCCCGTTATCCATGCTAATATCTGTGACATGTGTATCACTATTTTTATCCGAATCTAAAGTTTCTTTGGAAGCCATACTTATTATTTAAATACAGTAACTGTTGTTTATGCTAATTGTCAGAAGACAAAATAATTACCAACAGACAGCCGTAGTTCATAATGTCACTAAGACATTGCAGATAACAGGCAGGTATTTATTCTGTTTCTCAATTCCTAGTTAAATATTGATCAGAATTTCGATTCACTTGTCGTAGATGACAACAACGTTCGCAGAAAGAAACTGAAAGGTGATAGAAATATTTCCCTCTGGTAGAATCCTATGTTTCGTTGTCTAACTAGAAAGTCTAATTTGTGATCAGCACAATGGTTTATACAGGCTACCGTACTTTCAAAAATGTCATTCTATTGTCTTTAAGAAATAAACAATTATCTTCGCAGACTGTCGTGGTGTCGTAGCTAAAAGGTTCACAAACGTGATTACCAAATCCCAAATGGCCTCCAAACATTCGACTTGTTATAGTTGGGGATTCAATGTAATGTACAATGGTATTAACGAGCTTCTGTAGTTTTACAGATGTCTAGCTCAAATTTCCATAAATTCCTATGTTTTACTGAAATGTCATTCTAGGCTTCCGTAGATGATCAGGTTTAATTGTATGTAGGATACAACACTCTAATATAGTTTGTAGAATGGTGACGTACTTCCATATATTTGTAGATAAGCTCAAGGGATGGTAGATTATTTCGCTGATATAACATATGGCCACAACAGGCTTTCGTAGAAAGTTTGTAAGAGCAACTCGTATTTACCAGGTCTGTTTCTCTATGCACAAGACTGTCATAGGAAGTTTCGCTACTGTGCTGGTGTTTCACTGTAACGATAGTTCATTTCTCGAAATTGGTGCCGTAAAAAATGAGTATCGTTGGGTGTCGCAAATCGCAAGGTGAGATGTACTTGAGTAATCGCAGACGCATTTGAAGAATTGACCAAGGCAGGGAGTTCTTGAACTGAAGCTTTAATAACGTTGTTCTGATTACAT
>JAQQZZ010104506.1:0-13001 GCA_030265115.1 Mopalia vespertina
AGCAAACGAGACACTGTATTATATACGACTGGAATTGTGTGTTATGATCTCATTTTCAAATCTCAATTTGTGACGTACACCAGTCTAGCAAGTTCTTGTATAATTAGCTATGGTCTACCGCACAAAGAGACCATGTGCCTAGTTGACGCAAAAAACACCATAAACGTGTTTTTCGTGTTTTAGAATTTGGAATTCTCTGTTTTCTACTTTTGATATCGTGACGTCTTTCAAATATTTTATCATATTGCTCTTGCAATCCTTATGTTGTGTTTTCAGTTGAAATCACAGCTTCGTTTAGCTGCGTTGGTTACGTGGTGGGATCTCTCCAGCCTATCTTACGCCACAAACTTGGACTTGCTCCGATCTTCATTTCAACGTGGCTTCTATCATCTGGATCTCTCGCGATATTTTCACTATTAGCATATTACAATATCTTCACAAGAAAATATCAAATCCTCATATATATCGTTCAGTTTCTTTCTAGTAAGTCATCTCATTTTTGTAAATCTATTCAACTGATTCATAGGTTTTAACCGTCTGTTCTATGAACTGTGATTTTGTCATCAATTCAAAAAAAGACAAAATAAAGAAATAATCAAATATCTCTAAAAATACAAATAAGTTTTATAACGTCATAAGTCATTTGAAAAAGGATTTTAATCTACGATTACATTTACATTTTCCAATTATTTAACAAATAATGCTGTGCATTAATTATAAAATTTTTTTGTCTTTAACAGGTAGTGGATATCTTACTTCGTACATCGCCATTACAGGGGTTTGTTTGGAAAATATTCCCAAACGGCATTCAGCAAAAGTGGTCGGCTTGTACATGGCTCTATTCTCGTTTGCAAAGATATTTTACGGTGGATTATATGAATTATTTTTCTTTGAAGATCTTGTTGGATTTTTTCTCGCTGCATCCTGCCTGGCATTTGTTTTTATAGGCATTGCTGGTTTCTTTCTGAACATTGTAGATTGTAAGAAAGCCACCACTGATGAATATGAACATTTTGAGGAATTGGAAGAGAACAACACGACACGTCCCATAGATAAATTAAAGGTAGATAATATGTTATTATCTGTTGACTTCTACCGCTTTTTCTTGCCTTCGTGCATGGTAATGGCTATGACAACCACATTGACTAACAATATAACGTCCGTAGCCCAATCAGTTCGTCTGTCAAACCCAATAGTAACTGTTTACGTTCTTTCTGTTACAGTAGCCACTTTTCGAATTGTATCTGGCATAATTTTTGACAAGGTCGCATCCGAGCTTAACGGATTTATGTTACTATTTTTCGGTTATGTCAGCTTCTTGGTTAGTTTAGTACTGGGGTTGCTGGTTCTGAACGAAACGACAGTTATTATCATAGCTTGTCTCTTTGGCGTCTGTCATGGGATACACATAACAGTCACAATGGGCATCCTGCTGTCTAAGTTTGGTCGTATCAGATATCAAACGATCTTGAGCCTTTATTTTGTTGTAGCAGGAGTGACTGCCATAATATTTCAATTAATCACAGGCTTTATATATGACAGAGAAATAACATCGACCTCTTTCGCAAATGTCTGCTATGGACCAGAATGTTTTTATTGGCAATTTTTCATGCTGTTAATTCTCACTTTAATTTTAATACTTTTGCAAATGATTGATTTGATTGTAAGAATATGTAGAACACCCACACGACGAGATCTCTCATAAATAAATCTGTTGCGAATATGTAATTTTAATGCTTTTGCAAATTATTGATTTGGTGGTAAGAGCATTAGAACACGCACACGACGAGATCTTTGATAAATAAAACTGTTGAGGATGTTACAAATATGCTGTCGGGCTTTATAGAATAATCAGAACTGAATGCACAGTTTTATGGGTTCGACTCCTGTGTCAGGTTATGCTCTATAACAATTGTGCATGCCGCTACCTTGTGCTGTAGATTACGATGTATCTATCGTGAACATCCTAAAATTAATATCAAACCAGTCTTTGTTTAGACGAGACGTTGTTAACAGATTACATTTTTATTACTGGAAGAAGAAGAGTGTTTGATACGGCAAGATAAAGTGTCTTCAGGTTGAATCGCTACTTTGTTTCACTGTTAGATTTGGAACCATTTGACGCTAATTGTGTGACGATTCTCTTCATAGCCCACTATTTCGGAGAGACAGTACTACAACTACAACAAGAACAACAAAAATATCTCGGCGATACGAGTGAGTGATTTACAAGGCCTATCGATGTTTGATCGTAGTTGGACATGAGTGCTCCGATTGCATCGCGAAATATTCACAGATGACACTTTCAAACTGCGAAATTTTCTAGGTGCCGATTTCAACTGCGAATTGCCATATTTTTGGGAGGGAGATTGCTATTGCCCTGGTGCTCACAGAGCTAATGTGCAACATGAAGCCAATTTGTTTGTGATGTCCTTGTATTACGTCCTGTGATTGTCCTATATTTGTCCTGTCTTGTCTTTGTTTGTTGCCAGTGGCGTCCAGAGTGATTTCCATCACCTATTGGGCTGGCCAGCCGTCATGTGAGCAAAATAAGCCTGAGTACAGCGTTTAACCCTAATCAAACAAACAATAAAATGTTAATTACCAAAGGCGACCAGTTACGTGTCACAGCGGATGCCTGGCAAACAAAACCGACAAACACATTCTATGGTCAGCACTATGTCTCTCCCTCGTTTTTCTCTGTCTTTTATTATTATATATTTTTTTGATTCACCAAGGTGGTGTGTGGATGGATGGTCCGCAACCGCATTCGTATACCTCTATGCAAATAACAGCAAAATAACCCTTTGCATTGCGTTATTACATTTCAATCGACTCGATTTGCAAGATGTCAATAAGTGTATAGAAACACAATGCTTCACGCTTCTTAGTTCATTGGTGTGACTATTATAAGACTTACACTTATGGCCATAATTTTTATTTATAAGCATTACTTCTTTATCCATTTATTTGTTCACCCGTATTGTTATTTTTTTTCTTTTATTACGAAATGGTATGCATAGCTGTATTAGTGTACTGGATATACAAAATGTTGTTGTGTGTGAGCTTTTTTTTTTTTTTACAAATGCAGAGTGTGAAGAAAATGAATGAGTTTATTTTGGTGTAAGCTATAAAAGGTTTAAGATATTATTTTTTTATTTTATTTTGGAATAACGCTTTCTTAATTTGAACAGATTCTAGACCAGAAAAGGTTGAAGGTTCAAACCCGTACTGGAATCGGACTCACGGTACTCGGTGTTGGATATCGAATCACTGTAGAAGGCCGGGTCGCTGAGTTGTTCAGGTGGCCGGTTTATAAATGCCGAAAATAATTTCGAAATGAAAATAATGTTACACATTCTGTTAAATAGCAAGGTGTGGCTAGTAGCGATATGCTGAAGTGCTAAACCAAGAAGCGTGACATTTGTCTTTATATAATACATTGACCTAAATAACTAGCAACACACATATCCTTCACAGAGATTCTCCATTTAAACACGTATAATAAAGCTGGACAGTTTCCTTCCGGTTATAGATTATCGGCCATCAACAAAAATATCTCCTGCGGGAACTACTATTATATTGATATTGACATTGCACCACCATATTCATTTTCTCATTTCACCGTACCAGCTTTTTTATTCTTTAAACCTGTATGCATTTTATTAACGTATATGCTTGTATTTATGTTAGCCTCCAACGTTAATGTTAGAAGTTTGAAATAACAATAAGGAAACAATATAACTGCAAGCCGTCTCATATTAAGGCCAATTTGTATGGTAGAATGGACATACCATTTAAGCGTGTCTCCATAAAACTTATAATATAGTCATTTTGATTAGTGTTTAACGCTCTACTATAAAAAAAATATTGTAACTAAATGACGCCTTGCTGGTCATTCTTTGGAAACCAGGGAGGCATCTGGTAAAAAACACCCAGCTGTGATCTTTGTAGTCCTCAGAAAACGGCGACCTTTTTTATGCGGTATATTTAAAGGGTCCCGCAATCCAATGTGTAACTGACTGAGCCGCGGCGTGTCCCGGTTATACAGAAGACATATAAATTACTTTCTAAACGAAAAACATTAGTATGAATTGTGTTGGTTAATATTTATTACATAAACGCCGGTCTGGGTGTATAGGTTGTAGAAAACTGATGTCCGTGTGTGTGTGTGTCGAGAGATTTAACTAAGTAACTCAGATTTAACTTAGCAAAAACTCAGTTCTGTAGGTATAATAACAGCCGAGGAGTATGCATTTCCCCAAGTACGGTACACGGAAAAATGAAAGCAGAGAAAACAGGTAAAATGTATTTCTGATCTATTTTACGACATGTTTACCTATTTCATGCGCAATTGGCAATTTCATGGCCATTGCCTTGGGTCAAAGGTCGCGTCTTCCAAATAAGGAGAGTCCAGTACTGTCAAAGCGTGTCTTATAGAACGGAAGTCTCGACAACTGCGCAAGCGCGCTGGGTAATTTCTAAGTTTAAAAAATGGCTAGTGGCGTAGAAATTTCGAAATATTTCTATTACAAACTTTTGACGACAGCAAGGGCATCTATGCTTAGTTTTGCAAAATGACATCACCCAGAAAGCCGGCGGTTATGGTAAAGATTCCAGGTGAGTTTTATTTTGGTTGATTTGTTGTTATATTTCGATTGTGGGAACTATTGCGAAAGCTCCTTTCCTATCTTTGCTATTATATAAGGTAATCAATGACGAAGCCGGCCACGGGTAGGCTCCCTTGGGCGGATGTTTACTAGCTAGATACAAGTGTCTGTGGTACTAATCGAACCCACAATTGCCGGTAAGTTAAACAAATTTAAATTACACAGTTATGTGCACTCTAACTCTAACTCAGTATCGAGATTTGTTGTTCTCTAGAGGGAGTCATGTGGCGCATTTCGCCTCAATCCGCAGTAGTAATTATTGTCTACCAAAGTAGAGAAGACCAGGTGGTCGGAAATTACTGCTGGCGATTCAATGCCTGACTCTGAACTAGATTCTGTTAAAACTAAAACAAGTGTTATTCAATAACGATAATACGCTCGATCATTAAAAATAAATATTAAAAGTTGATTGAAACAGAAGTAAATTTATTAATAACCTGTAAAACAACTTAATTGCCCCACATTAGGACGATTATGTAGTCCCAGTGTATGTACGCCTTTTGTCTATACAGTTGTCAATACATGGTTCCGAGATTGAGCGATAATCAGCCTTGCATGTTTCCCATGCACATCGTCGAACCATATTTAAATCCAACTTTCTCGGGCGCGACATAATCTTGTTTGTTTGTGAGCAAAAATGGCGGCAAACACAGTGTTTTGTCGAACGCAACGACAGAGCTGAATTTGGATTGGCTAAAAATATTGTCTTGCGCACATTTGATTGACTGGTCAGAACTGTGTATTCTCTATACGAAGGCGAATGTTTTTTTTTTTATCCAATGTTATTGCCATTCAACTCTGGCTGGCGGATCTTTTTCGATAACGCTTTCATGTTGGGTTGCTCGATTTTGTTCCAATGTTGACTGGTTGAGAAAGTGAAGTTCATCTAGCCTATCTTAAAAACAGCTCTGGTAAACCATAGCCGTTGGTATTTAGCTTAAGTTTCCATATTAATTTCTGTCCACGTAAGATTCTGCTAAATCTTTTTGTTGTTGTTATTGTCGCCACTTAAATAAACAGCACCAACAACAATCAGATCTTGCAGAAACTTAGATCGAGCATTTGCCTTATATTTGTTTGCATGTTATTAATAACGGGGACATTCGACTTGCAAACACAACAAGAATTGGACAAATGGCAATACAACAAATAAGTGAAAAGGGGTGATATTTCCCCAGCATTAGTGTAAACTATATGGCCGAATTATCTGTCGCTGGCCGCAAAAATGGCAATTGCCAGAATAATCACCCGGTATTCCATCTGTTCAAACGGACAAGTTTGAAGACCGTATTATTAAAACCAAAAATACATTATGAGAAACATCCCACGGCTGACCTTCCATAGTCATAATA
Organism: Mopalia vespertina; assembly: GCA_030265115.1. NCBI lineage: Eukaryota > Metazoa > Mollusca > Polyplacophora > Chitonida > Mopaliidae > Mopalia > Mopalia vespertina. The sequence goes on from JAQQZZ010104506.1 coordinate 6,023, forward strand.
AGTGTCTGTCTGTCGACCCTCCGGTATATGAGTGAGTCACAAGATGTGGCCCCGGCAATTGTGGGGGTGGTTTTTAGGAGACTTCCTCCCGGTTTTTCACCGTAATGAGGCAAGGAGCAGTGTGAAGTTGACAATCCGTTGTCATATAAATGAGATACCCTTGAGTACGACGTTAAACCCCAACCAATCAAACAAACAAACATAATAATGTAACCAAAAACAAATACCACGTACATTGTAGCATCGACGGGATTATCCATTTTAATACTATGGAACATTTACACGTGAATTTGTGGATTGATATGCAATGCTCTTTTGGGCAAGTGCGAGTTTAATCTAGTGGAATTTATCAGGATCAGATCTAAAATCCTGGGTCTCGTTCCAAAAGCGATCTTAGCTTACGTCGAACGTAACTGTCATGGCAACATTGTGTCCTCAATACTGGTGGTCATGGTAATTACGTTATACGTAAGCTAAGATCGCTTTGTGAAACGTGGCGCTGTATTTCAAAGTCTAAAAGAGAATGCAGAAGACACAGACCACTAAAATAATTACGAACCGATTCGGTCAACTCAAAACGTCTACAAAAGAACTGAGCAAACATACACATCTGTCCATCGCTTGAAGGTATCCAACTTGATCCAAAGTTCGCGCAACACAGGAAATAAGACTTCTACTGACTTCGTGGAATTTTTAAAGTTCCTGACGCAAAGGCGTCCTGCATCACGGCGAACAAATTATGTATTCCTGGACCCTTGGGCTCAAAATATTCAAATAAAGTTAAACATTCCATGTTTATGATAGTGAATGTTTTTACCGAAATTCTAATTAGCCTACAAATGTTTAATTGTGATTATAGTTTATTTGGTCAGTGAGCTTATTACACGGTCATAAAAAGGTGTTGGATATTACTGGGATTATATAGCACGGCAGCCTAGGCTGTGTTTAGTTTTGTCATACGTTGATTCGTACTTCCACTCATTGATAAAGTACTGTAGGCCTAATATGTATTACACCATAATCTTATACGGTACCCGACCAATACATCTATTAATAGACTTATACCCGCATGCTGTTAGATAAACTTTTAGACTGAATTGACAGACAATCTGTAAATACCTCTTTCAGACTATTCGGATTTTGATAGATTTTCTACACAGCCTCATGCTGGAAACCTATCCATCGTAGACACTTTTTACAAGTTCGCCCTAGATTTAAAAAAAAAATTTCTGAAATATACATTGGTTATTTATATACGATTTTACATTTATTACGAATATCGTTCTAAGCAAAATTTCTAAAACATAAGTACTCATTTTCCATTCAAGGGCTATTCTACTAGACAAACTGATTTTTATTTGGTTTGTTTGTTTGTGTGTTTGTTTGTTGGGGCTAATCACAGTAAAGTTCTTTCAATCATATGACGGCGTACCAGGCCAATGGTTGAAGGATATCACCCGGACATTATACGGGTCCAAACAAGCGGTGGACACCATGGAAAAAATCATATAGTTAACGCAATTTCTCTGTTCAATAATTTTGTTTTTTGTTGCTTTTATTTATGTATAATGATTTTTTGTCGTGTCTTGGATACGGTTATATCTAAGGTTGACAGTTATAACTCGGCGTCAAGAAGGCTTATATGGCTACATTCGGCGGTAAACTGAAGTAACCAGACGGATTCAGAAGGAAAGTTTGTGCGAAAAAAGGAATAACTCATTGTTTAATTGCCTTGTATATTGAAGCCGGTTAAGGCCATGTTTATAAAACCTAATAAGACGGCGAGGGGATGCGCGTATTAGCGAAGCGATGCACGAAGTTACGAAGCGATGTGCGAAGTTGCGAAAAGCATGAACTTGAAAGCGATTGATAAACTCTGAAATCAAACACGAATATATGGCTTGAAAGAAAAAATGTATTTTTTCATTTGTATTAGAAATTATCGAAAGAAACTAATAATTTCCGATGTAAAGGCGTTTAAAGGCTGACAAATCAAATGGTGGCAATGTGGAACCCTGAGTAGTACGGCGGCATGAATTTCTTTTTTTGTATTTTGTATTATTATTCTTTTGCAATTTCTACCCGCCCAAAAATTAATTTTCACCAGCCCCGAAACTCATTTCCACGCGTTCCAACACTAATATTTCCATGAGCTTCACTGGCACGCCGCAATGTGAGTGAATAACCTTACGTATGACGCTAAAGCCCAATCAAGCTAACAAACCGTCTCGTCTTTTTTGCCAGTTGTGCCGAGGGTGGTTTCCTTCGCCCATTGGCCTGACACGCCACTATGTGAGTGAAATAATCTTAATTACGGGGTTAAACCCCAATCAAACAAACACACTGAACAGAAATATGCCTACTGAACGTCAGCCGTATCAGTCGACTAGCATTCTAATGGCGCCACGGATATATATATGTCTTTTAGAGTAAAGCAAGAAAGGAAAATAAAGAAAGAAGAGTTTCAGGGCGGGTATAAATGAATTTCGGGCCGTGTATAAATTAATTTCGGGACGGGTGAAAACTAATTTCGGGGCGGATAGAAATCAATTTCGGGGCAGATGGAAATGAATTTCGGAGCGGGTAGAAATTAATTTCGGGCCGGGTAGAAATGAATTTCAGGGCGGGTTGAAATTAATTTAGGAGCGGATGGAAATTAACTTCGGGGCGGGTAGAAATTTAAAAAAAAAAATACGATATACAACAAAATAAATTCATGTCTCCTATAATTAAGCCGCCGTACCTATGGGCGGCCGTATGAGTATTGAGGATGTCTTAAAAGTGAGGTGTGTGGATTGAAAAGAGACGACAACTCTTGTTGGATGTTTATATGGTCAAACACGAAGGTAAAAAGTTTATCGCCATAAGTTTACGAATCTTGCACATTATGTAAAATAAGTTTCACATACGTTTGTTTATTAACATACGTTCAAGTTTAACATTCAAAGTGAACCGGTGGCCAATTAATATTTAAAATGAAATAAAACGAACAGTCTCCTGGAACGCTCTAGTTTTTACTTAGAAGAAACAAGAAACTTCTTTTTTCGGAATTTATGTAAAGATTTGTTGTGGTGATGAACACCTACACAAGAAGCTGCGTTTTATAGAATCGTACCGTAATGTATTATTTGTTATATAAACTTATTTGTATAAAGTACACAGTAAGCTGTTGGCCTATAGCATGTACTCACACGAATAAGCTTACAATGAAAATTAAAATGAAAATAAAGCCAAAGACTTGAATAAATTAATTTCACTTAACTTTTATAGATCCTCCCCCCCCCCCCTAACCAGTCTACAAAATCAAGAGAGAAAAAAGAAGCTTTTATCATCCACCATAACCTTGTTATTGTTTTGTTAATTCAGCCAATGTGAATCACAACAATATAACTGCAATTATAAACCTCGGGGCTAGGAAAGTTTCACTAGCCAATTCCCAAGAGTAGTCTCCCCTGGACCAAATATGATCACCTTTCTCTGCCCAAGATAAATACGCACATCCAATCAATCCCAGCAACTCGCACAAGCAGTCAAGCACACAATCTATTGAAATGCACTTAAGAAATAGCGATATTGAGCCCTCCATCGCCGTCCCTATAATATCAGGTAAGGTACCAGTTCTTACCATATGTGGTCTAAGCTCTACAAGCCCCTGACTAATGACACATCGCAGAATGTTTTTAAACAGAACCAAACATTTCACCATTTGTTACTATGTTTGTGGAAGTGTGACTTTTTACCATTGAATTGCATTGTTGTCACTGAATGAAATGCCCTTACCTTAAGCACATGTGAACGTGAAAGCTTACAATAGTCAATTAACGGTTTTACCTAGTATGTGGGCAAGCCAAAAAGAGCAGAGAAAAGGCTTTCGGTGGGTCCGTCTGTCAACCTCAGGTATATGAGTGAGTCACACAATGTGGCACCAGCAATCGCACGGGTACCTTTCACGAGGTTTCCTCTCTGTTTTCCACCGTACGTAAGCAAGGAACAGCAAGAAATGGATATTCTTTCGTCATATAAGTGAATTACACTTGAATATGACGTAAAACCACAATCAAACAAACAAAATCCTATATATGTTGTTATACACATCACTGTAAATCTGCACACTTGGTTTTCTTCCATGTTGTATTGTGTGCAGTGCTTGTCTTGATACTGGTATTGTTTGTGGCCAGTCATCAGGTCAAACCAATGCTGGTTCTCTTCACCCAGTGAGTTTGATCTGGATGTAAAACAAGTGGAAACAACAGCAATATTCACCAGCAACTTAATTTTAGCCTGGACATTTTTTGAGTTACTTCCCTTGGCAGTACTCTCCAATGTAAACACTGAAATGTTATTTGGGTGTACAGAGAAATTTACAGGGAATTTTGGAAAATCGGTATAATAGATGTATGACAAATAATGTAGTGGACTTTGAGCCACATGGCAGTTTATGGACTGGTCTGTCTGTCGCCCACCAACAAAAACATTTTGTGGGTGACTGACCATTCATTACTTCATTTGATATGCCCTTTATGTCCAGTGTTTGTCTAGTAGTTTGTAACAAATGTTGGGTGCCAATAAGGGAGATTTGCCATATGACTGAAATAGCGTCTAGGTCAATAGCTTACAGGTGTAAGGTTTATCTGGCTCACTTGCACAAGCCCTGTAATTGTCCCTGTCAATTTTGGGTGTGATTGTTTGAGGCAGTCTGTGTGCAATGGATTTTGTAATAAGAGTTGGTATGGAATGGTTAGTCCATGTTGACGTATTGTAACAGTGTGACCATGACTGTCATTATAGCCTGGTGTATTTGTTTTGTATTGATGTTTCAGTGTGACTGCATGCACATCAGATATGTGTATATATATCCTTTCACATGCTGGCAAGAGATTGTGTGGTTTTTGTAAAGGTTCCTTCCAGCTTTCCATCATATTTATGAAAGCCTGAGGGAGGCAGAGTGTGACATGGACATCTTGTAGCCATTAAGTAAAATACCCTTAAGTATGATGTTGAACAACAACTAAACAAACTGCCCTGTTCACAATGGTCCTCCTTTATGATGTAGGTAGATGGAAGATGACAAGATCTTCACTGAGCTCTGTATGAAGGCAATTTAAGGTAAGATAACTTTTGTTCTCTGACAGTTTCAGATATAACAGGCAGACACAGCTGATTTGTTCTGACTTGTACACTTTGTACTGTTATTGTACTTTGTCATTCTTTGCAGCAATTCGTGTTGCTTAGTGTTTTGTCAAGACATTGTTACATGTAATAGAGCGGTTACCATTTCCATTAGGGTGGCATAACATGTCACATCATATAAGTGAAATAACCTTAAGAACTGCGTAAAACTCCAATCAAACAAACAATTTTATCATTTAATTTGTTATGCCCTCTTGCGGCAAGCAAATGCTCTTTCTGTTGTTCTGTTCTGTCATTGGGACCAGTGGCATAAAGAGTGGTTTCCTTTTCCCATTGTGCATCCACGTCGTTATTCGAGTGAATTGACTTTCAGTGCGATACCAATATAACAAACATCAGAGCACCTCATCTCTTTTTTTTCAGATGCTACATGTAGATCTGGTGTGATGAGTATTATGATTTTATCATGGGCTATCCTGTGATAATGACACAATTACCTACATTGTGGCGGATGTTCTCAGGATAATTTATTTGTGGACATCGTTATTGAAAGTTTCTGGCAACATGTAAAGGTAAAGACAACCTGAATAATGCATGCAATTTATATTTAAAAAGACCAGCAATAGAAAAAGAGCTGATCTTAAGGGACTAATTAAAAGAAAGCTATTCATTGATATATTACATTTGACAACAAGTGACCCACAACTTCTTGTATATGCTCGAGTCACATGATGTGGCTCTGGCAATTGCAGGGGTGTTTTTTTTACAAGGTTTCATAGGTGTCAAATTCTGGGATCATTGAATTTTTCCTAACCTGTTTTTTTTTTTTCAGATTGGAGGTCTGGTTCTATTAATAGGAAGAAACTGTGTGCTTACCATGGGCTATGATATCAGAGTCCATTATTTACCCTAACTCATTGCAGCTGCCTTGTGCTAGTGGTAATCTTTTCAGGAACAAACTTGGTAGACCAAAGGTAAGGCAACCTGAATAATGTATACTTTGCATGTAAAGTTATTGTTAGGTGGGCAGAAGGAGCTTCCTGTGACCTGGTGCTGTCAGAGCTAAGGACCACACAAAGCTGATTGTTGACTAAGATACGATTGATGTTTAGCTTCATCCATTGGCTCGCCGCGAAATTATATGAGTGAAATACCTTGATTAAAGTATGACGCAATCCCCAATCAAACAACCAATCTGTGTACAGCTGATGGAAGAAGGGAGTTCCCTGTACCTTCTTGCTACGGGCACTATGTCCGGATCTTAGTCCTGTCCAGGGCTTCATTTACTTACAAGTATCGGTAAAATTGAAGGAACATTATTTTCCCAATGGAGCAGAACACTTGGCATGTTGTGGTTGTGTTTATCATTGTTTGGCCGCTGACTATGTAATGTTAGATTTGCCCACGGGCCATTAACATGGTTCAGTCTCTGACTAATAATCCTTCTTCAAACGACAGCTCACAGGTAAAGACTTCAGGTATATGAGGGACTAAATTGTAAAACAAATTGTTGAAGTACACCATAGTCCTATAAGTGAACCAAGCTTAAGGGCTGGATCCAAAACCAACACATAGGACAGGTTCTCTGAGCTATGACACAACATCAAGCCCACCTTTTATTGTATTGTTGCATCATATTTTACATCCTGTTCATTTCTGGGATAATTACTGAATAATGGATGCAATTTATATCTAAAAAGACCAGCAATAGAAAAAGAGTTGATCTTAAGGGACTAATTAAAAGAAAGCTATTAATTAATATATTACATTTAACAACAAGTGACCCACAACTTCTTGTATATGCTCGAGTCACATGATGTGGCTCTGGCAATTGCAGGGGTGTTTTTTT
>JAQQZZ010104517.1:0-16086 GCA_030265115.1 Mopalia vespertina
TTCACTGTTAGTCCTAACTAGTAGCTACCTCTTATCTGTATTCACACAAACTATGCTGAAACCATTCACTGTTAGTCCTAACTAGTAGCTACCTCTTATATGTATTCACACAAACAATGCTGGAACCATTCACTGTTAGCCCTAACTAGTAGCTACCTCTTATCTGTATTCACACAAACAATTCTGGAACCATTCACTGTTAGTCCTAACTAGTAGCTACCTCTTATCTGTATTCACACAAACTATGCTGAAACCATTCACTGTTAGTCTTAACTAGTAGCTACCTCTTATCTGTATTCACACAAACAATGCTGAAACCATTCACTGTTAGTCCTAACTAGTAGATACCTCTTACCTGTATTCACACAAACAATGCTGAAACCATTCACTATTAGTCCTAACTAGTAGCTACCTCTTATATGTATTCAAACAAACAATACTGGAACCATTCACTGTTAGTCCTTACAAGTAGATACCTCTTATCTGTATTCAAACAAACAATGCTGAAACCATTCGCTGTTAGTCTTAACTAGTAGATACCTCTTACCTGTATTCAGACAAACAATGCTGGGACCATTAGTCCTAACTAGTATTCACACAAACTATGCTGAAACCATTCACTGTTAGTCCTAACTAGTAGCTATCTCTTACCTGTATTCACACAAACTATGCTGAAACCATTCACTGTTAGTCTTAACTAGTAGCTACCTCTTGTATGTATTCACACAAACAATACTGAAACCATTCACTGATAGTCTTAACTAGTAGCTACCTCTTATATGTATTCACACAAACAATGCTGAAACCATTCACTGTTAGTCCTAACTAGTAGCTACCTCTTACCTGTATTCACACAAACTATGCTGAAACCATTCACTGTTAGTCCTTACTAGTAGCTACCTCTTATCTGTATCCACACAAACAATGCTGGAACCAATCACTGTTAGTCCTAACTACTACCGCTTATCTGTATTCACACAAACAATACTGGAACCATTCACTGTTAGTTTTAACTAGTAGCTATCTCTTACCTGTATTCACACAAACAATGCTGGAACCAATCATTGTTAGTCCTAACTAGTAGCTACCTCTTATCTGTATTCACACAAACAATACTGGAACCATTCACTGTTAGTCCTAACTAGTAGTTACCTCTTATCTTTATTCACACACACAATGCTGAAACCATTCACTGTTAGTCTTAACTAGTAGCTACCTCTTATCTGTGTTCACACAAACAATGCCGAAACCATTCACTGTTAGTCTTAACTAGTAGCTATCTCTTATCTGTATTCACACAAAAAATGCTGAAACCATTCACTGTTAGTACTAACTAGTAGCAACCTCTTATCTGTTTTCACACAAGCACTACTGGAACCATTCAATGTGAATTATATCTAGTCATTTCCTCTTATCTCTTTTCACTCAAGCACTACTGGAACCATTCAATGTGATTGATATCAAGTCATTTCCTCTTATCTGTTTTCACACAAGCACTATGGAAACCATTCAATGTGAATTATATCTAGTCATTTCCTCTTATCTGTTTTCACACAAGCACTACTGGAACCATTCAATGTGAATTATATCTAGTAATTCCCTCTTATTTGTTTTCACACAAGCACTACTGGAGCCATTCAATGTGAATTATATCTAGTCATTTCTTCTTATCTGTTTTCACACAAGCACTACGGGAACCATTCAATGTGAATTATATCTAGCCATTTCCTCTAATCTGTATTGATACAAGCACTACTGGAGCCATTCAATGTGAATTATATCTAGTCATTTCCTCTTATCTGTATTCACACAAATAATACAGGAACCATTCAATGTGAGTTCTATTTAGTAGTTACCGATTTTCTGTATTTCCACAAACAATACTTGGACCATTCTGTGTGCATTGTAGCTAGCCGTTATGTCTTTTCTGTATTCACGTAAACAATACTTTAATAGATTTATATAGCCGAACAAATTATAGAAATTTTGTTGTTCTTGCAATATATCGGAATGTGATGTTAGGACTTCGACGTATTCTTTCAGATGCTGTACAATGGCTCTGTTGTCTTCGTGTTTATGGCACTAAATCATTTTCCAAACCGTATGCATAGGTGTGCAAGTCGCAGCATCACTTGCCTCGCTAGGTTTTAAGAGAACCCCTTGTTCTGGCTGCAGTGATGCCCCAAATTACCGGGTAGAAGATGATGCTGATTAAAATGATGCAACGTTTTTTGTTCCTCTATGGCGCTCTTGAAATCGTTGTCATACCAGCGTTTATCTTCTTTCAGAGGCTACTCTCGGGTTTTGGTTTTAGAACACTGGCCTGTCGACGTCTTTCGGATCATTCTGTGTGCAACCGAGAGTATCATTCAAGTTAAAGTTCCATAGGATTTTCTGCTGCTAAAATGTAATTGTGTCAACCTGGTTCCCACAGATCATGCGTGCAGTGTAAACAAAAATTAAACAAGATTTCCACCTTGGCATTCTCTCTAACGAATTGGAATAATTGTGCGCAAAGTGGATAGGAAAACATTCATTTTCAAAACAATCTTTTAAAGGCCATCCATCTGTATAGGTAAAAAGAATTGCACAAGCGGGTCCCTTATTCGGATGTAAATAGGTGATATGGTAACATAAAATTCATTAAAACTGCCTTATAAATTATTGTGGGCAATAAACTTCTCCAACAAAACAAAGGGTTTTACGCAGTTGTTCTATTAGATTCTTTTTTATATCTGAATTTAAAAAATTCGGTGGAACATTGATACATGTAAAATACAGACTAGAGTCTTTGCAAAAGAAGCACTATTGATGAGTGTTACTCTGCGTCAAGAGCTCAACGATCAAGGAGGAGCCATCGACATATGTCCATGTCATCGTAGAAATGCTGTTAAATGTCTCTGGGCTTAATAACTTGGGCTACTCTATTTGATTCATTGATTGTGATTTTACTTCCTGCTGTGGAAGGCTTGTAAGTGTCTCCAGGTCATGTGAGACATGGTACGTCCTGACAGTGAACGATACAGGCTGTTGAACACGGACAAGCGATAAACCTGACCTTCCGAGTGAAGCAGACAAACTCCCCTCTAAATAACATATTTATTCGTTTCTGTTTTAATTTTTTATTTCCCTTTCTTTAATATGCATAAGATAATCATTTTGAAGGCGAGATAATAGTTTGATCATTAAGCTGTTTTGTAGCTATCTGTCTTTAAAATTTAAGATAACACGTGTGGTTTGAGTTGATTTCAGCCTCGTTCTTATCAACCTATTCAGGTCATTTTATCAGTTCAGACTCGAAAGGAAATGTCCATTTGATACGGCTGTCATTGGAAGCAAAGTTTGTGTAGTATGTCTGCTTGTTGGTTCGTATCTGTTTAAATTTCATTTACCTCCTTGGGCAAGAGTCGGAATAATTCGCCACTATTTCTATCGCCAGCGTATAAATAGCACACGATGCATGTTTGTGACAAACGTTTTGGAGCAAATAAATGAGCTGAAATCCAATAGGCGATCAATACATACACCTTTGACTTTCGCCTTTAACCCTTTGCATACTTGTATATAAAGAGATTTAGATAGCCTTATATTGTTTGTTCTCAGGTATTAAAGCAATCAAACAAACAACCCTTGAAAGGTCTCAATAGAGAGCGTTCAGGTCCAATTGAGTAGAGATATATCATGTACGTTGACAACGACAGGAGCTAAGACAATAGAAGAAGGATACCTTATGCTGGGAGATAAATGTCATTAGACGTTTAAAGCGTGAAATTAATGAATACTCTTGCATTCGTTACGATTCTTCTACGGCATCATTACACATTATTGAGAGCTGCAATCCTGTGTTGGGATGATTTAATTAAGGCTCATAAATAAACAAATTAGCCCCTCGCCCCCCCCCCCCCCCCCCACCAAAAAAAGAAAAAAATAGTTTTTTTAATTAACCACGCAGGACTCATGAATAAGAAGATAAGGAAGATATTATCCAATCAATCTAACTAATACAGACACGTCGAAATAATTAAGCCCAAGGACGGGGAAATATGCGGTACTTTATTTCGTGTTAACCAGATGTATGTGCGAAAACATGAAATTTGAAAAGGAATCTTGAGGAAGAGTTTTCATTTTTTTTATGTGAAGTAAAGCGTACGGTTGTTGGGGGAAGTTACTCTACTTCCAGCTTAAAATACTTGTTACTTCGAACCTGGCCAGGTACAAGTTTATTGTCTGAGAGTATTGAATATTGCCGGGTTGTTTTTGCCAATTATGTGACATTAATCTGTTCATAAGTTAAGTATCACGCACCAGTCTTTATTGAGCTCTGAATGAATGATACCTTATGTCTGCTATTAAAATCTGCACGTTTCGCCCTGTAAGTCTTCCTGTTGCTATTGATCCTCACTATACATTATTACATATACCAAAGGAAGCAACAGTACCACCTATTCCAGTTGAACTGACACTGCATTCATCAACCCTGCCTAGAGGAAACACCAAACCATCATCACACTTTACTTCACACCTGTATCATTTTAAACAGCAATCGGCTGGTTTAATCAAATGAATTTGGAAAACACGTTGTACTGATATCCGTTCAGAAGATCGGTGATTTTTGTGTACCAATGTTCACCTCTCCAGACAGCAGAGAGCCAAAAATGTATAAAAACGATTTCTAATTTCTAACGGGTCCAGATTGTCATATTGCATTGATTTGTGTGACATAAACAACTCTGATTCATTATTTCTCCTACACCCATTGTTAGGGTTTAAAGTGGGTATTTCTTGAAAAGTAACCAACTGCAGTATAGTTTCAGCGTAAGCGAGTCCTGTCCTTGAAAAAGCTTCCTAGTTTTTACACTTTCCCTGAAGGAACACTTATGGATCTTTGATTCCAAGTTTGAACGATAACCTGGCTCATGTGAAAAACGTCTGAAGAATTAAAAAATTCTGGGTCGGGTACCGATTGCTCCTTAGGCAATACCATTATATTTAGAATTGATTTGACTTTTCTATTATTCTGTGTAATACATAAAAATATCAAACCCATAATATACAATATATTCTTGAAGACAATATGGCTTAGGCTTTTAGTACTGCTTATATTTTAAATAACAATGTACGTAGTAATCCTTGAACAGTCCAGCAATTGTGTTTTATTTAGCGGTTATAATCTCAACTAATCTTAAGTGGAGTACTGTGGATGCTGTGTTGGAGTCTCACAATGTGTATTTAACGAATTGATTACAATCGATTTGTTTGATTGCCGTTCTATATTATAATATTAGTTATTGATTTTTTTTCGGGGTGTACGGACTTTTATGACCGTTCTGCAAACTCGAACGACCTTAGCCGCAATTACGCTTTCAGTATCACACTATGTGCGATTTTATTCACTTTAAAAATTAAAAAATAGTTTTGCCTCTATGCGATCTTTGATTGTGTTCCTAGTTATCTCCTCTGATCAAGAGCGCCACCATGACACGCGTTGTTCTGTCACATCGAAAGAGTCAATGCCGCTGCCAACAAAACGATGTTTCCGATGTTTTAACGTCATTATATAAGTTCAGCGATTGCAAAGCAGATATGTTTTGAACTATTTTTGTGTCAACCAAAAATCGATTTCTACAGTCAGTTTTATTAAATTTTGATATAAAAATGGCGGCCATATTTGTTTTTAAAATTCCCGTGCAATCTGGCGATTTAAGAAATCTCACGGGGTGTACAGAAGGGCTTCCTGTTGCCGAGCTCCATGGGCACCCGGGTAACATGGAGCTCACTCTAACACCAATCCGACACCGAAAGTAAATACCCAATACGCGACAGCATGTGCGTCGGGTTGGGTTGATTGCTCATTATAAACGGTTTTTGTAACTTATGCTTTGTTTTAATGGTGGGTAAGAATGGAAATACATTTTAATAGGGTTTTTTTTCTCCAGTATTGTGCCGTGATTGAAATAATTTCATTTGCTATGGCATACTTCGATTCCGCCAACTACTCACTGGTTTACACCTGGGATTACAATATACAGGGATATGAAGCTCGGCCTTATCCAGGCCTAATCCACATAAAATCAGGTACTCGGTATTGTTCTCATTCGTCCGGAAAGCTGGTGAGCTTGAGAGTTGTCAATGCGCATGTGCAGTACTATGGTGATAGACAACTCATGAGAGTCTTCCTCCTTCACGATTTTTCGGGTTGGTGTAACGGTCCGCAAAAACATATAAATATTTGATATATACGGAATGTGAATAATCCATTCAGGCCCCAATGACTTAGTCAAAAATAAACCAAAAATATTAAAATATACTGTTTGCTTGATTTTCGCAGTTTTAGCAGTCTAAAAAAGTAATTGAAATATTAATTTATATGAATTGTGAACTAAACTTGACAAGCATTAACATCGTTTTGTCGGATTTACATGGAGGGTGAAAAAACAATTGCCTTAGCGGTTTGAGACACCAAAAGAGTCCCGATCGCCTTCTTTTCCTTCAATCGGCTGCCATTTTTTTTATCCGTGAATACAAAGTTTTTCTAGTCCAACATTATATCGTTTTTTGACCCAAATGCACTTTCTTCGAGTTATAATACTACTTTCTACGGAATAAAAGATAGTCGTTTATATGTACTTAAGTCTTTTTATTTCTGATATCAACTATAAAATGGAAGTATTAAACAGTGAAATCAGGTAAGTTTCGTTCAACTTACTGTCTTCTTCGCTTGCAAACCGGTAAAGCATCTCTCCAGCTCCCGAGCTCTGTGATAGAGTTCGTGATTTCATGTTTGCTGTTACATATCCCTGTATATAGTAATTCCAGTTTACACTTAACACAAATATCCGCATCACATCACTACCGATAAATTGACCATTATCTAACAGTAAGCGATGCAGTTGTGTATGTTTTATTGGAAACCTCATTTTTGGCAGCTGTCCAAATTGTTTGCTTTAACAAGGTTGGAGATTAATTAGCACAACGGGTGTAGAATCTAGTTCAGATGACATTGACGAATTCAGCATATAAACGGTCACGACAAAGATACATCAACACAGAGATAGTAATCAAGGCTGTCTACGTAACATTAAGATTACTAGTATCTTCGTGTGGAAAAGCTATCGACATAAAGTTCACAGCCGCTACTTTTATATTAAGGTAACAAGGTACGAGTGTCATCGTCTGCAAGGTATGAATACATTTAAGATACATTCAACTCAAATGGCATTTCAGCTTTGCATAATTATTTAGAGATGTCCCAAATAGAACTATGTTAAATTCTCGACGAAGGATAATTTGGTTCACTGTCGTGCATAGTTAAGAGTCGTGTAATTTGCTTACACTGAAAATACGGTGCTAGGGACCCTAAAGACCACTTTTCCATCGTTAGGTGCCAGTTTTAGATAGTTGCCTATATGAAAAACATGTTTGACTACATTTCTGGCTATACTGTCCTCAAGATCGATGCATGTGTGTCAATGTTTCTAATGACAGATTGTAACGAAAACTATATAGTGGATTTAAAAAAATAAAAACATGAAACATTTTTAGATCCAAACTTGGATATTAAACAAGTTCAATCAATCAATCAATCAATCAATCAATCAATCAATCAATCAATCAATCATTCCACCCATCAATCAATCAATCAATCAATTAATGGAAAACACGCGCTGATAAGAACCGCTGTAAATGCTACTTTTTGCTCCATAATACTGTATTTGTTAGCAATGGACTATCATATGTTTGATGTATCGTCCATAGGGTCGAATCAGCCTGCATGTCGGCCATCAGGTATATGAGTGAGTCACACAATCGCAGGGGTGGTTTCTACCAGATGTACTACCGGTTTTCTGCCGTATCTAAGCAAGGAACGGTGTGAAATGGACTATCCGCCGTCATATAAGTGAAATACCCTTGGGTACGACGTTAAACCCCAATCAAACAAACATTCATTTTCATTCGCAGTTAGTAATGGAATGTTACGTGAGAGCGGTTTTTGCGTGGTTTGTGAGAACGGACATTGGATGATTAGTGTCATCAGTTATTGAGTTGTAAGTGAGAGCCTACGATCAGTTTGAATTATTTTGAAATTCATGAATTCATGTAATATATTTCTTTAGAAGATAGATTTTACTTTTATGCTTTTGTGCCCTTACTCGGGAACTTGGAAGAGAAAGTTTACCAGTAGGGCATACAATTGTAAACTGTAATGCCCTTTGAACTATTTCCAGTCTGTGGTATTTGAACCAAAAAACATGTTAGATGGAGGATTTATGTCAAGTGTACACAATGTACTTAAAAACATTGAACGAATGTTGACTGGAATGCATATGCGACTTACCTACTGACGTCCAACTGTTTGTGGGATTCCAGACCTTAAAGAGCTGTTATTTTATCCGATTCCTTCGTTTCTTAATATTTAAAATTTCTGTTAGAGAAAATCACCATATATAGTTTATGAAATTTTACGTGTTTGTCAGATTTTTGTTAACTTCAAGGTGTCTCTATGTATTTTGAGTGGGTTCCGGGCTACGTCCGAATTGTAGGCAACGAAATGGCAGTTTAGCCAAACTAGCCCTTACAAACAATACCGTCGACAGCATATTTACTCGCTGTGTTAACACATTTTTTTGTAATTCTATGGCAGACAGATTGGGATAATTCTAACAAAGGCCTTTTCTTATATAAGTCTAATCATTTATTTATGTCTGTCAATGTTTTTACGTCTTCTTCTCGTCCGGCGTTTTTCAGGGTACAATCTGGTCATATACCCCTTAATTTCGCTTTTGCACCGGTTTGGCTCACATGATCCCGGTTGATGTTATCATTGTATGTTTTATGGTGAAACTGTTAATCATGTTGTGTTGGATTGTGATGTGTTCCGCGAGGAGTGTGTCTCCTATTTCACCCACCTCATCTCAGGTGGAGTACACACACCGACTATTTAACGTGTGCAACGCCAACATAGTATTTTCAGCTACAGCTAGTTTGTTCCCAACATCTAAGAGGTTCTGAGTGTGTCTTAGCGCACGAGAGAGTGTTTGGCATTGTTATATTGTTGTAATAAGAATTCATTAACTATCTAATTTTCGTGCCGTAAATCATCCTTATGGATGGACAACATCAATAATCAGCAAACCATCACCCGACTTACTTACCTGGGCAAGAGGGCAAAATAATATGATATTATATACGTTGCGGATAAATTAGACTAGAATGACATGAATGTGTTTAATTCGTATGCCATTAGACACACACGTTTCATTTAAACGCGTATGCACCGTCCAAACATATGATGCAAGTTGAACAAACACGCTGTAATGAACATTGGCAAAGACGTGAAGGACCAATCTGACCATAACTCAGGAGGTCTAGTTGGAATGGTATCAGACCTCACAGAGTCAATAATTGTCAGAATCGTTTCCAGCGACATCAGTGCCGTCCCATTGCCAATATTTATGGTCAGTTCTTGCAATTCGCCATACAAGTACATGCATATAATTAGTTAAATGCGTCCTGGGGTCTATAACACTGCTGCACGGTTGTTAAGCAAGATTTATGATCGGTGGGCTCTATCGTTAAATAGCCTATGGTCAGAGTAACCAAGTTGTTGCGAATAGCAATTCCCTAGTCAATCACGACAACTTAGTGCGCAGCGGAAATATTCACTGTTTGTATTATGTAAAATCGTTACCATACAATGACATCGGCTTGTAAATGGGGCTTTTAAACACTTGTCATTACTTTATCGTTAACTTATCATCTGGAGCTTGGAATGGAATGAAATTTGAGATTGATGGCGCTCGCGTGTTTTTTGGTCAAAAGAGGTATGCTCACACTAATTGAGCATCATTTATTAAAAAACACACATGAAAAAACAACCCCAAAAATATATAAACACTTAGTTCATAGGCATGCTACTCTTAAGCTATTGCACATGTTCAAAAAATATGCACAACGGCTCCTCTTTAAACTTTCTCGCAGTAGGTGGGTTTAAAATGTTGTCTTAACTAAGTGTCCCTAGCCCAGACCCATTTATTAATAACAGACTGTATATATCCGCTCGAGTTGTGAATACCTCCAATGGAGTCTTGCACTAGACATGGCTTTCAGTTATCATCAGGTTGTTTGTCCGGTAGAGGTAGACATTAATCCAGTAGGGATATGACATCAACTGAATCCATGTAGGCTTTCTTTAAGTTTAGCAGTTGATTTGAGTAGACGCAATGTCTGCGATTTGAAGGCGTTTTTATCAGCTCACTCACTACGTTCAATACTGGAGTGCGCAGGCACCAGGCAGAACACAACATTTTTCTATATAGAAAGGCAGCCGAATATATAATTTCATATATTATTGGACAGAACTTTACAATATATCGTAACGCGCCGAAACAATACAAACACAAATCAGTAACTATACTGGTTGGTTCTCAATCACTTAACCAGTGAAACGTGTGAAGGATATTTGTAAATTCAGCAGAAAAGAACAGAACACTGAAGAAGCTCGCTTACGTGAGAAATACATGCATGATTCTCCCGCTTTCTCTATGGCAGAATGTTTTGTTGCGTCGGTAACAAGGAGCACATATGCTTACGTCAATAAAATATTTGCAATCAAAAAATAAATATTATACATCTAATTAAATTATTTGCCTTTTGACACTTAGATTATATACAACTGATATGTTTTTGTTTTTTTCACGTCAATGGTGTGTCTAGTATACCACGTACATGTACTTACTTTAATTGTTAATTCAAGAACACATTTCAACATCCTGTTTGATAAATCTACAGCTTTAGTTCCCGATGTAGAAAATCTAGTCCCATAGGACTTGGCCCAAACCGAAATCTTATTCTCACAGTCTTATTAGAAGTTTATCTGTTATAGCAGATTGACTTGTCATCTGGGCATGACAATTGGGTCTAATCGTATAATGGTAAACCAATAATCAGGATATCCAAGAGAATTGAAATCTTGATTTTCGTTTGTTTGTTTGATTGGTGTTTAACGTCGTATCCAAGGATATTTCACTTATATAATGACGGATTATTCCCATCACACCGTTCCTTGCCTAATTAAGATCGAACACCAGGATGAAACGGAGTGCTTATACTCCTGTGATTGCGAAACCACTTTGGTTTGTTTGATTGGAGTTTAACGTCGTACCCAGTGTTATTTCACTTACATAACGACGGATTGTCCACTTTACACTTCTTTACATTACGGGGGAAAACCGAGGAAAAACCTCATAAAACCATCCCCGCGATTGCCGGAGCCACATCATGTGACTGACTCATATACCTGATGGTCTACAGACGGACTCGATCCCGAAAACACTTTGGAATGGATGAAAAAGGCTTTCTTCGTCTAAGTACCATATCGGTACATTCCTGACAGTGTTTGGATTAGTTTGTACACTTGGTTATTGAGGACAATAGGCAGATACAACACGTGTTTAAATATGTCCTCCTCCGGCTTTATCACTGTTTTGATTGGGGTTTGATGTATGTCAGACTCAGTGGTATTTAGCTTTATGACGGCATTTTTTCCACTTCTGACTCTGCTCTATTCAAATGCAATGAAGAACCGGAACAAAACCTGGTTGAAAACATCCCCACGATCGCCGAATCCACATCGGGCGACTACTTCATATATACCTCTAATCGGCTCATCGAAGGAAGTTCAGTAATCAGATATTAATACTTGTCAGGATTCTCGTTATTTTTGGATAACACTTTCTTATTTTAAACAGATTCTCGTTCAGAAACAATTACAGATGACACCCATCCAGGAATCGAATCCTCGACCCTCAGGTGTCGAGTGGCAGGCATGCCGTCGAACCAAACCACTCAGCTTTCTATGTGGGGTTTAACGTCGTTTTGGCAGGAATTTTTCTGTTGCTGCACATTTCCGTCACCAGGATCCTAACAGATGTAGCATTTCGGATCATTTAACCACTTTTGCAGAAGTTGTTTTCATTCTTTTCAATATTAATTTGTTTTCGTATAGACATGTAAGCCTAGTTTTATTTTTGGCTCGTTTGCTATGTATGATGTTAAGATGAAAAAGAAATAAATTGGCTTAAATGCAAGATGCTATACCCTCTGGAAAGTATATCCAACATTGTCGACAGGCGTAACTGGTAAAGTCATATAACCTATAAGCTTTCTATCATTTGACTAGTCACTTGAACTCTCATTGTCAGAAATACTTTCGAAAACCAAAACTTAATTATGTTTGCTAGACTTAATGAAATCAATAATAATCTGAATTTGACAACACGAGCAAGTGGCCCAAGTGTTTTAGTGTGATATTATTTTATTTAATATCTGAGGTTTACTTATTTGGCTCGTTTGGTCCACCAGTATGCTCACCCTCAATACTGGATTCTGTATTCTCTTCCACAATGTCGTGCTCGTTATATAATCCACTTGTTATCTCTGGAAACGAAATGAGCACACAATAATTAGACTTTCATAAAAACAGCTTGGCTTCGACAGCTAAATTGAATTTAACCATCATCCCTCTATTTCCAATACAATGTATCTATTTCACAATGGAACCATCCGACAGTGATTGTTCTCTTTGGTGTTACTGGAGTAACTAATGACTTACTTCTTTATCTTTCTACACCAATAAGCACTCACACGAAATCGAATACGTTCTTTTTATCTGCTAAGTGTTTTTAATGACAGCGGGAGATGCCAACTATCTGTGTTCCGACTGCAGTAGAGCTCAAGACAGCTAGAACGGTTTGGTGAAACAAATGTCTATGGCGAATCAAACTTATCTCAGATAAGAATCTTTTTCTTAATTAGATGATGAGTAGGGATATAGATCTACTAAAATTCGGAATAAAACATTTTTTTGGGGTATATATTATATGTAAATAAATATGTAAATTATATCACTTAATACTTGTGCTCATTAGAAAACAAAATAATCATAACCTGTCTTTAATACAAACATAACATAATGGCATAGTACTGTGACCATATAACGATTTGTTGATTAACCGATTGATTGCTCGATTGATTGGTTAAGTTTTACGCCGTGCTAAAGGGTATTTCACTTATATGACGCCAACAATAATTGACACAAGCAGAGCCAAGATGTGAAGCTGAGGCACAACTCAGACTACATGTACTTTTATTCTCCAGTGTGAACAAAATCCCGAATTATTTATGGCTACTCGATCCCCAGATGTTTCGGACAGCTATATCCGGCTCGGATCTAACTTCTACGTCCACGGCTTATCGCTGACGTCTTGGTTATAAAATGCCGTTACATTTGCAACAATCAAATTATTTTGTTTTTCTGTTTTTTTTTCAAATCTGAACTGAATGAGAAACGATGACAATTTAGTAAAGTTATAAATATTTACGCAGGCGTATGACGACAAATACGCACATGCACATATCAGGTTACATATTCTATGTACTAGCTGGCACAAAATTACACCTCTTTAAAGTGGCTGCCTTTCACACTGTTTGTTGCGATACAGAATCTGTCATCGCTATTTTAAAAATGGCTGCTATTATTTGGTAACCCAGTGCCGTGGTTTCTGGATTATTATTGATTTTCTCTATATTCGTGTGACACTAACAAGCAAAGATCATACTGCGAATAATAACTAAGTAAAGCCGATTGGAAGTCTAATTCTTCAAAATGCTGTGTGTAGGTGAAAGAAAGATATCCGTGGCTGTCGAGGTCTCAGGTGGTCAAGGTGGGATTTATCGTTAGGTTTGCCACACAACACCGATATCTGAAACCGCGACGTGAAGCACAGAATAAATCAAATAAGATATTTGGGAGCACTTGTATAGTTCAAGCGTGAATATTAAATCTGCTACTTCCTCTCCTCCTCCTGATGTGATGATCATCAACTGGATTTCTGATACGGATTAAATTTTCTCATAGTTTCCTTTTTATGACGTATTTCTCGTCACTTTGTAAACCATCCATACAAGGCGCTAACCTTGTAAAAAAAAATATGCCGTTGCCTTATTCAGATCTTTTACTGTTAAAACGCGGTTTGCAGGCTATATTTCCTTTAACCCTCTGTCAAATATAGACCTACTGCTTTACTCAGCACTGGAGGAATATTAATTTTCCAACTGAGCAATATGCTTAACATCATATGGCTGTGTACGTGTGGCAATTAGCTAGATACCCTGACGTCACGTGAGTGAAAAAGCCCCTGTCGGTCGGTGCGAAGAAAAGACTGTAGATTACTCACTAAGGACCATGCTCGAAAACAGTAATGTATCCAAGCTGTCAAACTATAAACTAGAACGAGTGAGCTTATAGATAATAACACAAACGGCAAACTTTTCACTATTTGTTTTCTTATTGTAATTTTTAAATTGTCAACACTTCTATAACAAAGCATAACTATATTTAACAACCATATAAAGTATAACAAAGCTTGAAACAACACATTATAGTGATGTATTGATCGCAACATTGACAAAAGGTTACGATTGAAACATTTTAGTTTAAAGAGTGTAATATGTGAGGACCAAATAGTCATGAAGACTTGTCACATGCTGTTAGCTTAGAAGGAAAACATGAAAATAAAGAAGATTGTTTGTGTGTTTGTTTGATTAGGGTTTAACGTCGTACTCAAAGGTATTTCACTTATATGACGACGTGCCAGCCCAATGGGTTAAGGAAATCACCCTCGACACCACTAGCAACAAACAAAGACAAGATGGGTCATATACAGGGCAATAACAGGACGCCATACAGACACCACAAAACAGATCGGCTTCCTGTTCCCCTTTAGCTCTGAGAGCACCAGGGCAACATGAAGTTCCCTCCAACCACCCGCGAAAATAAAGAAGAAATATTTATAAAATAAACATACATTATAGATGTAATTTGTGAAGTAATGTTGGTCCAAAATGTTTACCGCTATAGAATTAAGGTTAGGCAGTGTTGAAGCACTGTGATTTAACTAGACTATTTCTTCGACGGAAACCATTGTGTGTAGGAAAGGAATACAATTGTCGGTCATACCTTCCACGGTTGATTTAATATGTGCATCTATGTTGTTTTGAAAATCAAAGAAGGCTTGTTTTTCTGAATTATTTATTTTCACTCGCTAGCCAGGGCCGCGGGCTGAAGGCATTGAGAAATGACCTCCCATAATGTGCTGCTCTTAATACATATATTTGTTATCATTGAATCAAATGATGCATAACGTTCGTTTGCTGCAATGGAATCATAAATACAAACTCCATTCGTTTGTTAACAGTTTTTATCTTTAGCTGTATATCTCTTTAAGTAGTAATTTACGTTAGAAATCAAATCGTATTGTGTGTCGACTAATAAAGCCGTCTTGCTTGATAATTCCTTTGTAAGTAATTGGCTTGTTTGTGTAAAGCAATATGCTTATTTCAGAGAGATAATTCAATTGGTTTCTGGAAACCAATATGCCTATTCCACAGCGATATTAAGGCTATTTGGATGTAAACTGCCACAAAACAACCTCAATTACACGAGAATGTAATTGGATAATGATCGTCTAACATTGACATTACCATCAGCATTAAAACGGACAGGCAATTCACGTTCTTTTATATTGCTTCAAAATGGATTTACTAGTAAAATCCATTGGGATTGCTGCTTCATTCAACGAGACTTCTCGAAAAATCTTATTACAATAACAATGTTACCGCAATACCTCTTTTGAAACGTTGTACTAATCGTAACATTGGATTAGCTCTCTCTGATAAACTGTGTTTAATCTCTGTCATCTGTCTATTTGAGGTTACATATATGAAGAATTTAGTTGATGTATATTTGTTTCTTAATGCGTTTATAACTAAAGACATAAAATATATTATATCTGTGTGCTGTCAAATCATTTGAAGTAGGCCTATCATGTGTGTTCCTGGTTTATTTGGTGAGGCTTCCTTTATTTCAGTTTGATTTACTTAATTTACAAACTTCCCTGAGATATCCTCTAATACAATGTCGTCCTTTATTTTAACTCCTGTTCACTCATAGGGCCCGCGGCCGTGGCTTAGTGGTTAGCGAGTGCGCTTTCAGAGCCTACTTCGATGTACCGTTCACAGGATCGAGTC
>JAQQZZ010104528.1:0-16084 GCA_030265115.1 Mopalia vespertina
ATAATTTATTCTTTCCTTTGAATTTCAAAATGGTTCATCACAGATGCCATTGGTGCCCCATAGAAATCAGATTCCTTCAGCCATACATTTTTTACTTACCACTGGAGTAGCTTTAATTGTCCAACACAGTAAAACAGTTCAAATTGTCTTACTTTTTGAGTACATCACCATGATATAAATGATATAAAGTGCTGCATAAAACACCAATCAATCAAACTGAGTGTTGTTGGAATTCTTTAAAATGATAGGCCTCTGTATACAAAAAAAAAAAGAGTTTATCTTTTTGTGTTGATATGTAAGCTTTGTTTTAACAATGAAAAGTACACTGTAACCATCAGGCCTGTGCTGTTGGGTAGAACGGTCAAAACGGGGTTTTCCCATGGTTATGCAAACTTAATTTAGGAATACCTATTCATAGGTTTCCCAAATTGTTTGCAGTCTTTATCTAAATTTGCATTTTGCTACTGATTTTGACAAATTTTGTCATCTGATAATCAATGAAGTTTGTGTTTTAAAGCAATTTTGCTTTATTTTTCACCAAGGCACATTTATGTATTTAAAAAATTAGCAAACTAGGGGGAAATGCAAATGTTAGGTTATCTCACAAAATTTTAGAGGACCGATTTTGAGGTTATGCCAGAAAAAATTACAGAACAGGCCTGACCTTGGTTTTCGACACTGACTCCAGAGTCGACTCAGCTGAGCACAAAATGCATCTTGAGCATACTCAAAGAATGTTTTTAGTTTGTTTGTTTAATTGGGACTTATGGTCATACTCAATGGTATTTCACTTAAATATGACGATGGATTGTCCACTTCACACTGTTCCTTACTTACTTACAGTGGAAAACCAAGAGGACACCTCGTGAAAACAACCCTAGCGATTGTCGGAGCCACATCATGTTTATATACTCTAACTCACTCATTTTCATATGTACATTGTACTTGATGATTGACAAGCAAATGTTTTTTGTAAGGCCATTTATATCAGGTGGAATATAGGAAGGAACGTTATATATGAAGATGTATATTTTTTTTAAAAGCTTGGCTTCTCAGGCAGGGGTTCATAGAAGTCCATTTTAACTAACCTACATGTAAATGGGTAGTTAAACTGGAGAATAAACTTAATTTGAGACATTATTTTAATGCTGCATTGCATCATTTAAAAAAAATTCAATTCAGACTCCATTTATAATGTTTATTAAAGTATGATAAAACAGTTGGACAAAAAATATAAAACAACGCTTTTTTTTCAGTAAAAAAAAAATCAATATTTGGACGTCTATGAACCACTGTCAGGATTACAATTTACAAATACATGTATACGTGCAAATTTGGCGAAGATCCAATAACTTATATATATGCAAATTGAATAAATATCGACAGAATTGTTTTGGTTTTTTTTCAGTTCTGATGGCTTATTCCTCAGAATGGTATAACTAGATTAATGACTCAGTTCATCAAGTAGATATTCCCTTGAACGATAGTGTCTCGGTGTCTTTGTGACACCCAAATAGCCATTTGAGACACCTGGTTTCACTTAAATTTAATAACATGGGAAAGATAGGGGAACAGTTATATGAGACACCCTATTTCTGTAAAAATGGTGACACCCGCTTCTAGATTTCTAGCTAATACTATTCCTTGAACTAAAAAAGGGAACACGTTTTTTTTTCAAAATAAAGATTGCAGTTGACCTTTTTTTCTTTCCAACTGTAAAAAATCATATGAAAATAAAATAAATATAACTTTCAGATTTTTTTTTTTTTTTAAATTGTAAGCATGAAAAAATGAGGCATCTGTTAGATGCCTACACAAGGGCTTAAGCAAGAGGATTGTCCACCCGTCCAAATGGACACCCTGAAGTGAACAATTGCTTCAATTGGACACACTGTTTTGAGAAACTTTAACATGCAGGAGATAGGGACACCCAGTTACTTAAAAATGATGTAAAATGACCATTTTAGACTTCATATTTTTTATTTCTGGCTGAGCCCTTTTTGTCGTCTTTAGTAAACACTGTGCCCAAATTAAATATGCCCAAATTACCTGCACCAAAATTTAAACAAAATGCTTCTGAATATTGTTATATCTCTTACGTCCAGGGACCTATATGGCCCCAGGTCGATATTACCTGTGCCTAAATTAAGCATATCTTAAGGCCTTAAATGCAACAAATTTTAAGTATCTGCATTGAAACTTCAGTTTGCAGTTTCTGTTCTGAATCTCTCAAATTCTGATGTGTCTGAAATAGGCATTTAAAGATTGGCTGTCGTTTTAGTCTACATTTGGTCTAACAGCAGGTGAGTGGGCCTGTACATAGATCTGTTGAGTACAGTGAGATTAGAGTGTAATACACATTACTATATTAATCACTGGAACTACATTACAAATTGACATATTATGACACAAAATCTTTGTAACACAGTGGAACTCATAGCCAGCTGTGAGAATCTCATAAATCTAAAAAAGACCTTACCAATGACTATAATATACTCAGTAAAAAAAAACCTAGTAGTAATTAGAATTTTAAAATTTTCACCAGCAAGGGAGAAAAAAAATTGTCTATGACTAACTACATGTATGTATGTTACAGTGTAAATCTGTCAAACACATAATTATTTACAATTTTAGCAATTTAAAATTATTCTGTCATCCAGTTATTGTGTTCACAGTAAAAGAAGACAGACAGATGGATAGACGTAACGCCAATAGTACCAGTACAGAAATTATTGGCCGAGAACAAAATCTTTGTAATCTGCCAAGTGCTGCTACAAGTTATCAGTGTACATAATACATAATATAGATGTTTCTACAGTACAGTAACTAATGACACTCACATGAAGATCCATCAAAATGAAACTTGACTTAACTGTAACAAAATATAAATCCTGAAAGTTAACCCACACAGAATTCCTATTTCCTGGTAAACAGGAGTGGGAGGGGATGGACCTTATGTTGTGACATGCTTTCCACCCACACAGACTGTTCAATACTTTCTGAGAATAACACTTCTATAGTACCAAGGAAATCAATGTATGTATCGGAAAAACATAAAATTAAATACATTATTAGGTATTTGGTTACCTTGTTATTTCTCTCGTATGTACTTCATGTAGTTTTAATACTCTAGATATAATTGCCACGCTTTACATAATCATCATATGTGGAGAGTTTTGTTCAGTTGTCACAAGTAAATTAATCTTAGCACTTGAGGCCAGGGGGTAAAATTATATATGTGTATATCACAATGTATACTGTCTGATGTTACAGGCTTCAACAGGTGTTCAATTATTTGCTCGGGACGCTACACTACTCAAAAAATTAAATTTTAACTACATGCCACCCAGCAAACAATGTACATTCTGAAAATCAACATGTTGAAATTTTGTTAAATAAAATCATAAATTTATTTTGTAAATTTTTGCATATATTTGAAAAGTTCTTAAGACAAAACCCGACCCAGTCTTTACATGAGTAATGACATGTACACATAGCATTATCATCCACTTTTAGTTGACCCGTCTTCATATACAATTCAATGTATAAAGAAAGTCAATTGTAAATTTATATTTTAAATTTTAGGAAGTTTATAAACAGATTTTCTAACTAAATAAAGTTCAATTTAAGATAATCCCTGTAAATCTGGCGAAGCTCCGTGTACACAGTATCTGTATTACTCATCAATAAATGGCATAATAGTACCACAATCCACAATAAAAGAAGTAATTAAGAAAGTTTAATGTCATTTCTTAGAATGTCTACAGTCAGTACACTATAAATAATTGTAGTACATAACAAGCATCACCATGAAGTGTCAAATGTAGACAAAAGACAAACAAATTAGGTCTAGTTTTGCTTGAACAAGGCATGGAAAATCATGAAGTGTGTACAATGAGATAAAGAGCAGGCTGAGAGGATTTAATACTATGTTAGAGTGTATATATATGTAGACACTATTACATGTAGATGGTAAAGTATTGCTCAATACTGCCCAAAATCCATTCAACATAAACCTGCATGACCTATCCTAACAATTTAGACGGAGACTTGTCACTTCCTGTTAGTGTCCTACATTAATACTTTCTGTACATTTCTTCAAATTGAAACTTGTTCATACATTGTATATGGAGAGACTTAATTATTCTAACAGGGTCAGGAGTCTGACACCTATTTACGTGTACCTATGGCAACCTAACCAAGCCCCTTTTACATTCTTTAGACCCGAATGAATAACTTAACTTTTTGGACCCACTATATGTACATCTGACGGACTGACTTAACTCCTAGTTTCTGGGATGCCTATGTACAATACAGTCCTACATCAAAAGGGCTTGGGCAGAGGGGTGTCAACCCATCTTTCTAACACTCTGGATGGAACAAGTGCCTCATTTGGACCCCCTTTTTTAAGGAACTTTAACATGCCGGAGATAGGGAAACTGTAAAAATTGGACACTAATTACTTAAAAAGAGAAGCAAAATGACCATTTTTGAACACTATACATGTACTAAGATTTCTGGCTAAGCTCCTGTCTACATCGTATCATGATATCAGTTTTTCTCTGACATATAAACAAATGACATTTTTGGTGAAGATTATGCCACTACAGTTTAATTGGAACAACTTTTAGAGCAAATAGTGGACACATTCAACTGTGGCATCTTTATATTGATTGATTACTGTTCAGAGTTGATCCTAAATCATTTGTCTTTCCCTACATTAAAAAAATAAATATATATTTGTATGGTAGAGAAAGAAACCTTTGCTTGCCTCCATTGGGATTTGAGCTTGGGTCTCTGGCTAGCAGGGCATACATGTATATTTTTCAAGGCATTTCTCTGACATGTGAACATGGTGGACTGGAGGTTGATTGATCAGTGTTACATGTAATGTATAATGGTATTCCACCATGAGTTGTTTGTTTGTGTGTTTGATTGCAGGGTTTAATGCTGTACCACAGTACTTTTTTTTTTTTTTTCTATTGGAAAATTGATGCTATTTCATTGTATGCTGGTATGCATAATTGGCTGACAAAATTTGTCAAAATCAGTAGCAAATTGCAAATTAAGATGAAGACTGCAAACAGTTTGTGACAGGCAGATTTCCAATCCTAGCTAAGATGCTTCTGGTATGCCTACATGTCTATGCTTTAAACCTAATGTGCTCAGCCAGAAGACTTTGGAAATGGAGAAGTGAAGAACAAATACAAACAATCACACAGAAAAACAAACAACCACTACAGCGATGTCAACAACGAACCCTCACTACCTGCAACTGCCTGACACCATGTGTACATGCATATATACCTGGCACTTAGCTACATGAACATATTATTTTGGGAGTGAGATCTACATCAAAAGGATGCAACTTGAGTCTACGTGTGATTATTCTACTCATATGAAAGCATTTTCATAAACCCCCATTAGTAAAGGAAACCACCCACCACATCACTGGCATCAAACAGTGAATAGACTGATATGAGAAAAGAACAGGTCATATAAGGCAATCACTTTCAAGGCCTGTACTCGCTCTTGCGCACCAAAGAGCACCTACAAAATTGTTGAGAAGTGTTATTTACTGACACCTTCATGTGAAGAACACCTTCAATAATGTCAGTCTCACAGGTATCGACATATTAGCGCAGAAAATGTCACAAATCATTGGAAAGTGAAGATAATGATAATTTTACTTTCTGAATAACTAAAAAATTGTAGATTTGTAACCAAATTCATTTTAATTCTTGTTAAATTTAGATGTGTAAACGTTAATTTTTGTTACTTCGTCTAACCCCTCGGCTCTGAAAGCACCAGGCCAACAGATATTGATCAAATTACATGTACCTTTATTATTACTTAATCAATTAATGAGTAAGATTACAGATTGATTTTCATGACAGTCTACTGTAGATCATCTACATGTAGTACATCAGCCTGATTGTATTGTTTACCTTAAAGGTTAACAAACAGGTTTATGTTCTTGTTATTATTGATTCAGCACAATACATGTTAAAAAACACTACCAGAATATTTTAGACGATTTGAAAGCTTTTTGAGATGTTAACTTCACCTACATGTATTAATGAGCCAAGACAGCATCAGCCTATAAATCAGCAAGCGCTGTTTGGGAATGAAACATCACGATAATATTTACAGGAAGTACAGTACATGTACCATATGTCGGATTCTTTTGATTGATGGCAATCATACATGTATACACAAAAAAACAACAGGAAGTTGCATGATTTCTGTGAATGCCTAGCATGAATAGTATAAATGTGGTACACTGGATCATGGAAAATTATATTTATTTTGCTCTCTTTTAAAGTTATCTCCCCTTAAATTCTTTAAAACAAAAAAATTGCCATTTGGTTTCATGTTTTCACACCTCAATGTTTTTCTAAAAATGCTGGTGACTTACGCTGAAGAAAATAGATTAAATGATTTGATTTAAAGTCTATATAACCATGAACATGATAAAGAAGAATTGATCATGAACCAAAATTTAAATGCCCTCATACATTGTTTTTTTTTTCTTCTAAGAAATGCTTGGTGTCCTATAATGTTTCCTTCATTTCTTTGTTTTTGTAAATATTGATGAACATGTTCATCCAATACTGCTTTCAACTTGTCTATTTCTTGCTAATAAAAAAACCAACACTCTGACTAAACTCCAGGGGTTTAGCCAGAAATCAAAAGTGTGATGTCCAAAATGGTCATTTTGCATCATTTAAAAGTTATTATTACAGTTGACAGTGTACGTTAAAGTTTCTTGAAACTATTAACAGGCTGTTCAAATGAGGCAATTTTTCAATTCAGGGTATCCAAAGGACGAGTGGAAACCCCTCTGCCTAAGCCCTTGGCCTAAAATCCAGATTTCAAGATGGTGCCGATGTTAGTTTCTACAAGTTTCACTGCAGCACTTTATATTAATAAATAAAAGAGGATTTCTGAGGCTAAACGAATTAGCCGATTGAACTGAAGCTACATAGTACATGTACATGGTATACTGTGTATAATAGCCTCCACACTGTATAAATCCATTCATGATTGCAGCACTGTACGTATAAAAAAGGAGGACTGTTTGCAACTTTAACATTTCCAAAAGATTAACCACACTGGCACAGGGACAAATTTTTTTTTTTATAGATTTTATATCAGCTCGTTAAGAGTAGCCCACAAACATCTCAAGAGAAGTTTTATGGTATGAAATATATGGATATGTAGCACACGCAAACACTTAGTCCTTTAAAAGTGTTTATTTTCTTCTTATATACTGTGTAAGGGTCTTTGGAAAGAGGTTTTACAGGAACCACCTTTACAAATGTCTGTAGCATTAACCAAGGGTTAGATTTGTCAAATTGGAATATAACAGGAATAACATCTTTCTTTCTTAAATGTTTACACATATATATATATAGCAAAAAACAAATTATAGAAACTCAGCAGCTTTCTGTGGGGCTTGAGTGGAATATTCTTGTCTAGGCTATAATCAGATTTCAATATATTTGAGTAATGGTAAAGACACTTATAGTGTCTCCTGACTTTTTTTATACCAAGTATTACATCACAGCAAAATCATATAAACAATACATATAAATAAGATTCACATGGTTCTCTACTATTTGATGTTAATGGTAAAGACATCCATTGTAACTTGTGACATCAAGGACGTCCACATTAACTTGCAGATTTTGTTAGATTTATCATGGACCACACAGAGTATGGCACGCCAAAGTAAAAAATTTAAAATTGATAAATTTAACTCCAAAATGTAAACATTTTACTCATAGTAACATAAAACAATACATATTTTAAATGTTGTACAAGAAATATTAATTCTGTCCAAGAAAATAATTTTTATCCATACAAAATAAATTTTTTAGGCCCAAGAATTTTTATTTGGTCCAAGATTTACATTTATATTTGATTCAAGGATGTTTAATGTTTTTTTTTCTTGTCAAAGATTTTATTTTTCTTATCCAAGATTTTATTTTTCTATCCAAGACTCACATGACCAATCCAAGATTCATGTGATCGTCAATTGTCATATGAAGGTACAGTGCAGTCAGGCGACAATTTCAGGATATTCACGCATAGTTGTAGGTTTGTATGTTACTCAATGACCTATATTATATTACATCATTGATTACATTGCAGTGACCCGTCAGTGTTACATTGACTGTGAGCCCACCAAACAACATCATCAGTTTATGTGGTCACATGAATCTTGGAATGGTCACGTGAATCTTGGACAGATCACTGGAGTCTTGGATCGAAAAATAGAATCTTGGTTAAGAAAAATACAACCTTAGACAAGAAAAAAAATCTTGCATCAAAAAAAAAAAAAAAAAATCTTGGACCTAAAAAGTTATTTTATATAAAAACTAATCATTGTCTGTGATAAAATTAATAAATCTTGTACAATGTTTTAAAACATTTATTCCTGTATTGTTAGTGTTAACACAAAGTATACAGTTTGGAGTAAAATGTATGAATTCATTAACAATTGTTTTAAAATATGTAATGCTTTATTGTTAGTGTGAACACAAAGTTTCCATTTTGGAGTTAAATTTATAAATCTTGAATTTTTCTTGACTTCCTGTCACATGTCAGACAGGTGCTGTCATCTGTCAGCATCCAGTGATAATTGGTCACTGGGAACATTTTTTTATTTATTCATAATGGTAAAAATCTGTATCGGTTAGATAAAGGTTCACACAAGAAAATATAAATTTACACATTTTAATTTAATTATTTTATTATTAGCTTTATTGTAGCACGAGAAGAACTTGTGTAAAATTATATTACCGGTATGCAGCTTTTAATATAACATGACATTAAATTTTTTATTATTGTATGAGCCAAAGTTACTTCAACCCAGGCAGTTGGGACATGTAACGGAGTGGACTTTTTGGGGACTAAAAATGATCTCGGCCATAGCAAAAATAACTTTTTACTCTATTTCCAATTTTTTCTGAACAGCAACATTCAAAATAAAAATAAATATATATTAAGTACAACAATATCTGTTTAAATATTGGACATGTTTTTACCAGTTTCTGTGAAAATGGCTCTTAAATTTTGCTGGCAATTTTTTTGTTTAAGTTTTATAATGAATAATGCAAAAAAGTTCCAGAGAAGTTTAATCGTAGTTTCAATGACCCAAAATTTCAAAAAGACTAATAAAAGGCAAGGTAGAATAACAGACATATTTGGTTAAAAAAAAAACCTAGACGTCTAGCACCAGAAGCTAAACAATAACTCAGACCTGCCTAAACTAGAAGAAATTTATGCGTAAAACAATAGTTTTTTTAGGAGTATTTTCTTACCACTTTGTGTATTTTTGTGTTACAGCATAGCAGAGAATATTAATTTCTGTGTGTATTTTGATGGCCTATTGGTGCATCTAAAGTAATTTATGTGTATAAAATACTCCAAAATACACCAGGTATATAATCGGAATGGACTGCATGGACTTCTCTAGGACCAATTATGTAATAAATACAGTATTCCATTATTTTGGGATAACACTTTCATAGTTTGAACAGATTCTAGTTCAGAAAATTGTGCAGGTTTAAACCTGTCAGAGAACCGAACTCACGTCCTAAAGAACAAGCCACCAAATTGCCCCGAATAGGCACAAAATCACAAACTAAATTAATAGATAAATTAATATCTTTGCCATAAAAACACAGAAACAATAATCAAGGGCTTAGGCAGAGGGGTGTGCACCCGTCCTTTCAGCACCCTGAATTCAACAATTGCCTGATTTGGACACCCTGTTTTTAAGAAACTTTAACAAGTAGGAGTTCGGGAAACTGTAAAAATTGGACACCAAGTTACCTAAAAAGTGAAACAAAATGACAATGTTGGACACCATACTTTTGATTTCTCAATCTGGCTAAACCCCTGACAATAATTAGGAAATCTCACACAGCACATCAAATATGGGTGGTCAACCAGCCATTCATGAAAATTTGTAATAGGTTTAAAAACTGTAAACGGCCTGAGTTTGGACTGCCTGCTTAGTACTCTAGTGTTAAAAAATTTTAGAATTAAAAATCACTTAAAACTTTACCAAATTTAATAGAAATATTTTTATAAGGTCCATAAATAAGTCAAACAGCCAGGATCAAGGTGATACTTTATAAGTAAAAAATTTTTACAAAAAAAGATCTTGAATTTAATAAAGTGGTGTTTGGTTGATGGCCATGAAAAATTTTACCCTTGTTTTGGGATCATACTTTATTATACCTATTTAATTATCAATTAAAATGAACTCTTCACGGAAAAGAAATGACAAATTTGGTTAAAATAAAAAGCAAGGGCAACTCACATATATGTACCCCTTAAATTTTCAAGTTTAAAAAACATAACCTGCACGTTTCAAATAACGATGAAATGGTAAATAAGCCACATCAAAAAGGACCGAACCTACCCCAAAGAGAGTGATCCCATGGCAACAGAATGCGTGATTCAACAACTGACTTAATTTCCGAATCATTCTTGGAATAAATCCACATGAAATTTTGTCTCCATTCCTGGAAATTATTCTAATCCACCATCTTTTCAGATATCAATTTTCTCAAGTATCACAACCAAATTCTGTTTTAATCTAAATTAAATTTTTTCCTCGTTCTTTTGATTAAATGCTGTTTTATAATGCAGATTCTGTGAAATCATATATTTGTTAGGAAACAAAACATATCCACATTGTTAAGGGAACGATTTCATCCATCCACGAAAAACCACAAGTATTGTTCTCGACTCGACATTTCCAAGAAAGACATAGTCACAGAGAGCCTTTCTCATAGCAGAAAAGCGTTTGTTTTATTGAAATACATTCCCGAAAGTAGATATTTCAATCTTGTAAAGGCCGAAAACCTTTCATGGTACGGTTAAAAAATATGAAGTTATTATCTTATCAGAATTGAGATAAGCATTGAACTGCACGGCTGCATTTCAATCAGAAAATATACACAGCTCATTCCTCCAAATGTGTCAATTTGCTTGGTATGATGTTCAAGAGAGATGAAGCCACAGAGAGCTGACATTTAACTCTCATTCCTCCAAATGTGTCAATTTGCTTGGTATGATGTTCAAAAGAGATGAAGCCACAGAGAGCTGACGTTAACACTCATTCCTCCAAATGTGTCAAATTTGCTTGGTATGATGTTCAAAAGAGATCAAGCCACAGATAGCTGACATTTAATGCTCACCTTTCTAATTAATGAGATTCCAAGAAATCTAATTAAAGCCAAACAGTGTTTGATTCTTAATTGCTCAATTCCTATAACTCCTTAACTCTTCTGAAACTTCATAAACACTTCTGAAAGCTTCATAAACACTTCAGAAACTCTTCACACTTAATAAATAAAATGATATCGGATACATTGTATTAATCAAGGACACATTCCTGAGAACAAATCATTTCCAAGTTTGTAATTCCAAATATATTTTCCATCAAATTCTGCTGAATATAACAATATCAGGTCCTTTCAGTTGAAGTGCAATGATTCATCAATTGGTTGGTACTTGGCACCATGCTTAAGGGTATTTCACTCATAAATATGACGAAAATGTAGTCCAAGAATGAATTGCCACAAAAACACAGCCATAAAATGTCAAGAGTTTTGTTATGTTGGAAAATAATATTCCTCCAGTGCTAAGAAAAGACAGTATCGAAATGCTTGACATATACTGCCCATAGCAAGGTAAAACAAGTATATGGTAAACAGGGGCCCGTTGCTCGAAGGGCTATTAAATTTAAACCACTATTTGAGGACGTCACATCATGTTGAAGGATTATCTCTAATCCACTATAGGCGATTTAATCTGGTGTCTGCGACGAATACTCTTTCAAGCAACTGGACCCAGGGCACTGATATTTATATTCCTGTTTAAGCCAAAGAGAATTTTGCGTGCCTCCACTGGGATTTGAACTTGGGTCTTTGGCAATCCCCTTGAGCTACAAAGGCTCACGGTAGAATGTATATACTGTACTTGGCATGGATGCAACTGGTGAGATTAATATATATATAATCCAATAAAACAAAACTACTGTCACATCCTCATTTCCCGAAAACTTCACAACAGCGAAGGCTGCATATCTATTGTCATCCACCTCCACATCCACAGACACCTCATGAATGATTCTATTCACGTTTACATTCCATAGTTTCTGTATCGCTGTATTGCTGAATAACGATATATGAACCAGCTCTCAATGTCACACCTTTATCGGGAGTATGGCTAGAGCAAAGCCCACACAAACGGTTGACCTCTTGTTTGAAGTGCGACCAGTATTGACCTTAGAGTCAAACCCTACATGGACACGGAGGAATCTGGTGATAAATCCGTCGAGTAGTTTACAGTCAATTACTCAAACACCGACCTGGCTTGACAATTTGTGCAATGACCATACCTATCAGAAACTATTATCCGGATATCAATAAAGCATTTTGGCATGTTTGCAGGCAAAATATTTTTATAGATAACTCCAAATTACAAATATTTGTATTGGAATTGAATCAATTTTTATTAAAATGACTTGTCCAGATCTGAATTGGGAATATTTGTTTACAATTGATATTGGCTAAAAGGTCATGTAGTCATTAAAATAACAGGTGATGAAGATTGATTGATGGCTTGCAAAGTCTTAGATAGAGATCCGTCCACCTGTCATTTTCGACAGGTAGAGTTTCTAAAAATGGGTAAGATGACAGGTAGAAATTCTGAATTTTAACATGGGAAATATAGGAAAATGGAGAATTTTGACAAGCAAAATTCCTCAAAATAGGGATTTATGACAGGCCGATTTCGAATCCTAGCTAAGACACTGGTTGATTGGTTGATTGATTGACACTGTGCCTAAAGGGTATTTCACTTATTTGAAGGTGGTGTAGTACTGTACCCAAAAAGTAGTAGCCACAACAAGACAGCCATAAACTGTTAAATGTTTTGTTTTGTGGTGTTTGAAAATTAAAGTTCCTCATGACATGTGCTAAGTAAGATAGCTTTTGCCAGGTACATACTACCTTGGATGAAAGAGATCCATCTTTCGTGCCAGATGTCTTGCAATTTTATATGAATGCAAACAAAATCGTGTCCTGATTTAATTCTCCAGCTTCGCAGGTAATAATTCTGAATTACAACTTTGCTCGATAAGATATTAAATTAATGTACCAAAGATAAGTCTGGCAATTAACTGGAAAACATTTTCCCCTATTAACAACTGTGAATTTTCAATAAAATGTTTTTGGGCTAATGTCCAATGTTCCCCAAAGACTCCAGCTTGATAGATCAAATTTTTACCCAATGAAATAATTTCACTGTTAATCTGGTCCATAAACAATTAAACTATTTGCATCAATAGTCTCCCATGTTGAGAAGTAAAATATTTTCACCAATAACCAGGTGTGTCAACTGGTAGAATAGGCCAAATATTTTCACCATAAATTGCACATAATGTTATAGTCATCCTTCCATTTCCATACACCGAAGAAATGTCCAATGTCTTTCAATGTATATCAGTATTTTCATCTATAGTAAATTTCTTTGGTGATAATCTACCATGAAACAAAATTCCTCATTCCCTAAGCATGAATCTTTTCCATGTTGTAGGATGAAGTTACCTCAAGCGAGTTTTTGCAAAATTTGTCACTCTTATAGTTTCCAATTATGCAATATTCAGGAAATGATAGCCGGATTAGCAGACATTCTACTGGCCGTTTACTCTCCACTCTGGAGAAACACTTTTGAGAAACGCCAGAAATAATACACTACGAAATCTTCTGTTTTAGAATCAGTCTTTGTGTCCAACACTGTCAAAATTTCTTTCGGTGCTTATCACAAGAATGAAATATCGCAGGTAGAATTTTCTGATAGTTTCTTTGAGTGTTCATAAGACGACTGTTGGTTTAAAATTATGATTCCTTTGGATCACGTATACCTCCTGGTTAACACATTCTGAATCAGGACAAGGAATAGTTCAAAACATTTCCTCTTCTCAAAGCATAAATAATCTTCAACAAAACCCACAACTAAAAACTGATCACAAGATAACTGATTATTGTTTAACGCCAACTGCGACAATTTTTTTTTTTAATTTTTAAAATTTTGAAATGCTGTCACAGTTCTGGTCCTTCAGAGGATTGATTATTGTTTAACACCAACTGGATAAAAACTTTTTCAAAAAATTTAAATTTTGAAATGCTGTCACAGCGAAAAATTGCCAGATTCTGTTCTGATCACAAAATAAAGTCTGGAAATACAGAGATCAAAATGGGTTTGGTTTTTTTTTTGGTTATTCAGAATAACTTGCGCACTGTTCTTTTAGTATGTTATTTGCTAATAAGAATAAGTCAACGATGCCAGAAAAAATGATATCCGTTGATGAATAGTCCGATGGTATAAAATCCAGGTCCAATTATGTGTCAAAACAGAACCATTCAGAGCTCTATAACTCAATAGATATGACAGTCTTCTCCGGTTAAAGCAAACATTCAACTTTACCCAGGATATGGATGTGTATAAGCACTTGACAGTATCCAAGAGCCCTGCTCGTTCCACTCAGCTTTAAATCAATCCCGCACCGTTTTTATCTCCAGCCCTAATCCAGATACAATCTGCTATGCCAATGCCATAAAAGCTTGATTGCCCTTTTTTTCTTTCAACTTCCATGATTCAGACCGCCCTTGTCATAAAGTCAGAGAAATAAATCTAGCAGAGTTAATATATCATTAATCAGCCAATTTCGCTTTTTATTACCATTTTTTTTTTTTTAATCTGATGAACACGAAATAAAATTGTAGGTTGCCCCAGCTCCCCAAATCATATGAAGAGTCCGTGACTAAGGCTGTGATTCAACCAGCTATCAAAACAGGCAACAAAAATCCTAGAGGTTCCATATTTTTTTTTTTTTTTTTTTTTTACAAATTGCTAAAAAAATCCAGAGATACATATTATTTTTTTTTTTTTTTTTTTTTACAAATTGCTCAAAAATCCAGAGATATGTATTTTCTTTTTTTTGTTTTTTTTTTACAAAGAATGTAATAATATTTTAAGAAGCTCAATTTAAGAAATCCAATTTTCAAGCAATTTTTTCAAAGATATGATTTGATGAAGATAATATTCGTACGTAATCAGTAAATGTACTTGCAACCTATAAAAGTGAACTTTATAGGGCACAATACAGAAATACCATTCCGTATTTTGATCCACCATATACTGTGATGAAAAGCCACGAAAGTGTCACTGACTGAAACAACTTAAGGCAATGGTAGTTACTATTTTATTTAAAATTGCGAACAAAATAATCAGCAAAATTAAAACTCCTGACAGTTCGAAGATTCAACGAGATGATATTTAACTAGGCCTTATCAGTCGCATCATCTCAGAGAAAACCAGAACTAAAATCGGCAAAATAAAATTCCTGCAACAGGTTCAAAGGTTCAAACAAATCCTTTATTTCTTGGCCTACTCAGTCATCACCTCAGACAACACCGGAACCAAAATTGACAAAAATAAAATTCCAGACAGTCGTAAGAAGGTCAGCGTAACTTATTAGCGTACAAAGGGGCTGACATTAAGAACAGTAGCTGTTCAGCAGCCATTATTTGATAGAGATATTGAAGCTTTATAAGAAGGGAAGCCTTTCAATTAAAGTCATCAAGCTGCGAGGAAAGAAATTGGCTTGATCAAGAACAGGCATACTGAGACCCAACTAAAGTAGCGAAGTTAGATTGTTTCTCTGTTCAGTTGGAGTTTAATAGCATATTTAAGGTATGGTTTGGTTTGACTGAAATGTTTGACATACTTAAAGTTATTTCACTCATACGATGGCTTGGTCAAGAACAGGCATACTGAGACCCCACTAAAGTAGCGAAGTTAGATTGTTTCTTTGTTCAGTTGGAGTTTAATAGCATATTTAAGGTATGGTTTGCTTGACTGAAATGTTAGCCATACTTAAAGTTATTTCACTTATACGAAAGCATGAAGGAAACCACTCTTAATGTTTAAGGTATCATTGATTGGTGTTTGTTTTGTTTGTTTGTTTGATTGGTGTTTAACGTCGTACTCAAGG
>JAQQZZ010104539.1:0-16083 GCA_030265115.1 Mopalia vespertina
TCACTTCACATGAATCGAGGACAGGGTATTAGAAGACCATTCACTTCACATGAATTGAGGACAGGGTATTAGAAGACCATTCACTTCACATGAATCGAGGACAGGGTATTAGAAGACCATTCACTTCACATGAATTGAGGACAGGGTATTAGAAAACCATGCACTTCACATGAATTGAGGACAGGGTATTAGAAGACCATTCACTTCAGATGAATTGAGGACAGGGTATTAGAAGACAATTCACTTCACATGAATCGAGGACAGGGTATTAGAAGACAATTCACTTCACATGAATCGAGGACAGGGTATTAGAAGACCATTCACTTCACATGAATTGAGGACAGGGTATTAGAAGACAATTCACTTCACATGAATTGAGGACAGGGTATTAGAAGACCATTCACTTCACATGAATTGAGGACAGGGTATTAGAAAACCGTTCACTTCACATGAATTGAAGACAGGGTATTAAAAGACTATTCACTTCACATGAATTGAAGACAGGGCATTAGAAGACAATTCACTTCACATGAATCGAG
Organism: Mopalia vespertina; assembly: GCA_030265115.1. NCBI lineage: Eukaryota > Metazoa > Mollusca > Polyplacophora > Chitonida > Mopaliidae > Mopalia > Mopalia vespertina. The sequence continues at coordinate 540 of JAQQZZ010104539.1, forward strand.
GACAGGGTATTAGAAGGCCATTCACTTCACATGAATCGAGGACAGGGTATTATTAGAAGACAATTCACTTCACAAGAATAGAGGACAGGGTATTAGAAGACCATTGACTTCACATGAATAGACTGTTTGTTTGACTGGGGTTTAACATCGTACTCAAGGGTATTTCACTTATATGACAAAGTGCCAGCCCAATGGATGAAGGAAACCACCCATGACACCACTGGCAACAGGATAATAAACTTCGTCACTATATAGAGCACAGTATTAGATGATAATTTACTTCATCACAAGACTACAGTGCTAGATGATAATTTACTTCATCACAAGACCACGGTGCTAGAGGATAATTTACTTCATCAAATATAGAGCCTAGTGTTAGAGGATTATAAACTTCGTCACTATATAGAGCACAGTATTAGAGGATGATTTACTTCATCCCAATATAGAGCCAGTGTTGGAGGATTATAAACTTCCTCACTATATAGGGTGCAGTGTTAGAGGATGATCTACTCCATCCCAATATAGAGCCAGTGTTGGAGGATTATAAACTTCGTCACTATATAGGGTGCAGTGTTAGAGGATGATTTACTTCATCCCAATATAGAGCATGTTGATGGAGGATTATAAACTTCGTCACTATATATTGGGTGCAGTGTTAGAGGATGATTTACTTCATCCCAATATAGAGCATGGTGTTGGAGGATAATAAACTTAGACAATATATACTGTAAAGTATTTTTTATTCGCGGAAATTTATATTCGAGTTTTTATTCATACAGATATTTTGCTTGAATTAGTTTTTGCATATTTACGTATCACAACAACAAAAATTAAAGATATTGTGCATATTTTCTCTGAACACTTGTCAGGGTATGTCCATTGTTTTAAATGTTGAGAAGTGCTGAGCTGTTGGGTAGGTATTATCAACAATTTACATGTTACTCACTAATGTTCACACCTACCGTGAGCAAACCAAGATAAGGCCATGCTGTCTGGTTTGATTCGCCTTGCTGTGATGTAAGTGTCAAACCAAGATAAGGCCATGCTGTCTGGTTTGATTCGCCTTGCTGTGATGTAAGTGTCAAACTGTTGTGCCAGCTGTGACATGTCTAGCTTTTTGATTAATTTGAACAAAAAAATGTTTCAAAATATACTAGAGCAACCTTTACACAGTGCAGCATGGATCGATAAACAGCATGAAATAAACTGCTTAGGTTTTTGTTACCTGTGACCTGGTTAGCCCCAACTTGGCGGACTGCGGCTCTACAGCCAATCCAAGGCACTGTTGTTCAGTTCTATGGGCTGGTATCGCCATTTACAATAAACCAATGCCAACTGTACTACTCCGCACTTTGCATTAACTGCCCCCCATGTGCCCTGCTTTGCCCTGATAGTGCTTTGCAATGATACTTAACTAGTTAACTCTTTGTCTTGTTGAACACACGTAGATACGCTAAGCTACAACAACAACATGACAGTTGCGACTTGTTTAACCCCCCTGTAGAGTATTTTCAGGTTGGTTTACTGGTAATAAAGACTAATAGTATACATTACTTTAATGAAATTTGGAGACAAGGTTTGATGCACGTTATAACTGTTTGCGCCGTATATCGTGGTTACACTGTATTAATACTATACGTCTGTTCCCGGAAAATAATTTATTGCAAGCAAAATTTAAGTACTTTACAGTACAACCGGGTACTAGAGGATGATTATCTTCATCACAATATAGAGCATGGATGATTTTACTTCACCTACTAACTAAAGCAGTTGTATCCTAAAATTCCTTCACAATTACTTATACATGTACATAAAAATTAATATATTCAAAATTTTTGTGTTTAAGTTTTGATTTAGAATATAAATTAAACACAACTTTTATCTGTACTCATATTTAAGTGTCATAACATCAAAATAATATATAAGTAAAATAATTCTACTTATTTTTGTATTTTTTTTGTACTAGTCGTATACATTAAAAACATTTAGTAAAATACCCCAAATACTGTAATTATTTTATTTTTTTGGAAACAACTCAAATTTTAAGTAAAAAAATACTATGCAAAAGGGAACCTTATATTACAAGCTTGTAAGCTAATTAATAGACATTACTTAAACAGTGCCAAAACAAAACCCAAAAACAAATAATTCATTCATTTATTCATTAAAACTGATGGCCTTTCACACTTCAGAAAAAAACAACCGATGCTGTTATTAAACCATTCCATCCTGGACAGAACAGCTTGGGAAAACTCTTCTATCATTCCAGCTGTTGTGGGTTTATTGAACTTGGGGATCTGTGTGATTCCACCAATAATTAGTATTGATCACTGTACATTTGTATATCTGTTCAGAGAGCAGGAAATGAGTGGGATGTTACAATGATCGTTACTAGTGATTCACCATAAACGTTATGATCAAAGTGGATGGTGGCACTCGTTTGAAAAGAGAAACCTTTTAGGTATATATTAATACTGAGCACCCTAGAGGACATTACAAAAGTTATATTTGGCCAAAGGAAAGGCAACCTTACACGGTCAATTCCCCTAATGGTAATTTGTGTGTGTTGTATGAGGTACAAATTGAATACTGTAGCCCCCAAGGACAGGCTTTCATACAGCCGGGTATGTGGAAATGGCAATCTGAGCTGCTTCAATTATCACAATATCACAGTGTTGATATTCTGTATAAAACGTTTAAACAAAATTGTCATCTTGCCTTGGAGAAGTCAACACAGCCAAACTTTCACTGTGCTGTGATGTGCCCTCAAGGAATGTTAGATAACATTGTTCAGCTATCTGCTTCAGATAGATAAATTGTACCTGGATTTTTATCATTTGCTTGATTGGGGTAGCTGGAGACACCTCATTTGACTCCCTCATATATCTGATGCCAACTGAGGGATTTTAATCTGTGAGCACTATATCAACGGATTAACAGTTCGACATGTTAATCACTGAGACATGCAGCATTGATTTTTACTGTTGATGTAACCAAAATAACATACTATTTTGATAACAAAAGTGAACAAAACTTTTACATTATCAGTTGATCATGGTGTACTGAAGTAGACATTTCTTTTCTGTACCAGGTGGTCACTGGTTCACATTGTGTGGATGAAAAGAGGTATATATAAAAGATCAACTCAGAATTCCTTAGAGTATGCAAACAAATTTGCTCGATAGGTTTGATTGAGTGGCGTTAACTCTGTGCTTGATGGCCGTGTAGTCTCAAAATTAATTAGCTCCACCAGCCTGACAATGTATTACTCCACTGAAAAACTAATATTCCTCCAGGGCTAATGCTTGCAGCACAGTGTCATAACTAATAGTCAGAGGGTATTCAAATTTTACCATCTGAATATTACAATTCTTGAAACTAACCCTTTTTGTGATTTAGGAGATTCTTTGCTTTTCTGCAATATAGCTATGGTAAGTTAAGCCAAGAATGTTGATCACCACATGATAAGATAAAACAGTTAACACCCCCTGTTTATATGATGGCCTAATGTGACAAACACAATCAAAACATGATCACAAATTCACTGTGTGCAATATTTTGCCACTTCTTCAAAAAAATGGCAACCATTAATACAACTTTTCAAAGTGAACACATAAAAAGATAACACACAAAATTAACAAACAATCTATTACATGTAAATGGAATTATTGATTTCGTTGAACAGTTACATGCTGTATTTTGCCAACCAACAAACATTTTTATTAGAACAGTTATGTAATACTTACGCATCTGTTGTGAGACTTGAAAATCAGCAAACCTCCGAGAGACAAAGTAGTTCACCAGATCTGATAACTCTCTGACCAATTTATGTTTACGAACAGATCCTTCCTGGAAAAACAAATTACACATATAAAACCACATTATAAAAAAAACAATTTGAATGACAGCCTTATATAAAGAATAAATTAATGCGTTGTACTTTGGTTACATCCATATTTCCATTACAAAATATCATGACAAACAACAAGAGTAATTTACTTAAACAAAGATCTTATCAAACTTATCTCCTTCAACAATGTAAAATTTACTGGGAAGTTAAATCAAACTGTACAAAAACTATGCAAAAATTCAAAACATTTGTGGAGAAAGAACTGTTTGCTTAATTTAGCACAGCATTCCATTTCTAAGGAGATAAAACCTAAAAAAACATAATTTGTAACCTGTACCCTTTTATTGTTTTTCTTTCTTTCAGATTCTGCTCCCTCATCCTCATCCGTAACATAACCCTCTTCAGCCTCACTGCTCAATGGTAACTTCTTACCCTAAAGATAGATTTAGTTTGTCTCACTGATTAATGGTAACATTTTACCGTAATGAAAGTAAATAGATTTAGTTTGTCTCACTGTTTAATAGTAACTTCTTACCCTAAAGAAAGTAAATATATTTAGTTTGTTTCACTGTTTAATGGTAACTTCTTACCCTAAATAAAGTAAATAGGTTTAGTTTGCCTCACTGCTCAATGGTAACTTCTTACCCCAATGAAAGTATTTAGATTTAGTTTGTCTCACGGCTTAACAGTAACTTCTTGCCCTAAATAAAGTTAATAGAATTAGTTTGTTTCACTGTTCAATGGTAACTTCTTACCCTAATGAAAGTAAATAGATTTAGTTTGTCTCACTGTTTAATGGTAACTTCTTACCCTAAAGAAAGTAAATATCTTTAGTTTGTTTCACTATTAAATGGTAACTTCTTACCCTAAAGAATTTAGTTTGTCTCACTGTTTAATGGTAACTTCTTACCCTAAAGAAAGTAAATATATTTAGTTTGTTTCACTATTAAATGGTAACTTCTTACCCTAATGAAAGTAAATAGATTTAGTTTGTTTCACTGTTTAATGGTAACTTCTTACCCTAAAGAGTAAATAGATGCAGTTTTTCTCACTGTTTAATGGTAACTTCTTACCCTAAAGAAAGTAAATGTATTTAGTTTGTTTCACTGTTTAATGGTAACTTCTTACCCTAAAGAAAGTAAATAGATGCAGTTTGTCTCACTGTTTAATGGTAACTTCTGACCCTAAAGAAAGTAAATAGATTTAGTTTGTCTCAGTATTTAATGGTAACTTATTTACATAAAAAAAAGTTAATACATTTTGTCAGCATCACTGTTTAATGGTAACTTCTTACCCTAAAGAAAGTAAATATATTTAGTTTGTCTCACTATTTAATGGTTACTTCTTATCCTAAAGAAAGTAAATAGGTTAAGTCTGTCTCACTAGATAATAGGTACGTCTTACCATAAAGAAAGTATATAGATGAAGTCTGTCTCATAGTTTAATGGTAACTTCTTAAGTTTAAGAAAGCAATATATTAAGTCTGTCATACTATTTAATGACAACTTCTTACCATAAAGAAAGTAAATAGATTTAGTTTGGCTCACTGTTTAATGGTAACTTCTTACCCTAAAGAAAGTTAATACATTTAGTAATCCTCACTAGATAATAGTAACTTCTTATCCTAAAGAAAGTTAATAGGTTAAGTCTGTCTCACTATTTAATGGTAACTCTTTAAGCTTAAGAAAGCAATATATCAAAGTCAGTCTCACTATTTAATGACAACTTCTTCCCCCCAAGAAAGTAAATAGATTAAGTCTACCTTACTATTTAATAGTGACTTCTTACCCTAAAGAAAGTAAATAGGTTCTGTTTAACTATTTAATGGTAACGTATTACCCTAAAAAAAAATAGATTAAGTCTTCCTTACTATTTAATAGTAACTTCTAACCCTAAACTTAGGTAATGGATTAAGTCAGTCTCAAGGTTACCCTAAACAAAGTTAATAGATTAAGTCTATTGTAATTTCTTTACCATAAACAATGTCAAAAGATTAAATCAGTCTCTGTGTTTAACAATTACTTCTTAAGGTAAACAAAGTCTATACATGTGACCTCAAATTTGTAACTTTTTACCCTAAATATAAACAACATAACACATGGACAATCTATAGACAACATCCCAGAAGAGTCTCTCTGTTTTTACCCTGAATATAATCAAAAGATTACGGAAACTCTAACCGAATTGTTTAAAAGTTTTACGATTTTACTTCTAAACGATAAAGGGGTTCGCAACATTGATATATATTGTCAATCATCTTTGAATGTAGAACAATAATATTTAAATAATTCTTTTCTGAAACCTACCAAAAACAAAAATATATAATTAAAAAAAAACTGCTGTAGGTACAATAATTGCCACAGAGTAGGCATTTGCCCGAAGTACTGTCCAGGGGAATACATCTAAAATGAATTTCAAACAACACCAGTTACTCTTCTCTGGTGTGAAGATCAATATCTCAACATAATGAATAGGAATTGTAAAACAAAATTCATTATTTTTAGCGTTTGACAGATAGTCTCCATAAGTCAACCCTTTTATTTAATGATAAATTCATTTCCTAAACAAAGTCTGCCCTCACTATTAATGGTACCTTAGCACAGAAAAGAAAATCCATTTATTATATATGTAAAGAATTATCTGGCCTATTAATTTAAGCGTCTGTCCTTTCACGTAGGTAAGTATGGTGCAAGAATAGAAGGTAGAAGATTTATTTCCAACACAGCAAAAAACTTTGCATTTGATGGAATAGTGAAGCTACCAGCCACCCAACCCAATCAAGCAGCCAGCCAGCTGCCAGCAAGAAATCAAACCAATCATCAAACCAATCAACCAACCATTCGGGTTCCATAAAATAAATCGAAAAATCCTATTAAAAAAACACACCTCATCATATAACAATTATGCAAATTTATGTAAATTATTACCGTAAATAGATTTAATATAGTTAATTAGTCCCTCAGTTTAATGGCTGGATTTTGTTTGTTTGATTGGGGTTTAACGTCGTACTCAAGGGTATTTCACTTATATGACGACGGATTGTCCATTTCACACTGCTCCTTGAATTATTACAGTGGAAAACCAAGAGGAAACCTCGTAAAAACCACCCCTGCGATTGTCAGAGCCACATCTTATGACTCACTCATGTACCTGAGGGTCGACAGATGGACTCGATCCTGTGAACGGTACATCGAAGTAACCACTTAGCCACGGCCGCAGGCTTTAATGGCTGGAAGTCAAATGAACTTCAGACAAGAAAGTCATCAGTTGAGGTATATTTCAGAGTTACACATATCATGGTTGTGGTTGTCTTGTTTCATTCCAACGATGTTTATAACTCATCAGAATTACATAACATATTTGAATCAATCTAATGTCCCCATATTAACAATACAAACATGAAACAACTGTTTAGTTGTGTACACATGGAGCGAGGTTTCCAGTAATTACTGGATGCTTATTTTATCAAACATAGTGTGCTATTGGAACACAGATGGGGAGAAAACCAACAAAGTTCTCTCTGAGAGTAATGGAAATTGATCGACCGAGATTTGAGAGCTCATGGTCGCCAGTGGACTGGAGACAAGAGTAGGAGATTCCACCAAACTGTGTTAGTCCATTAAGAGAAAATCGGCTTCCAGCTTAAGGTGTTTGTGCCTAAAACCTCCACCAAAAAGGAAAGGAGATGTTTTGCCATCAACTGACCCCAGGATAGAATGTCAATCAATACACCTTGTAGATTATTTGTTGGGACAAAGTTAGACAGTGATTTGGGCTGCCCTTTGAATAGCACACATCTTTGAACACCAGACAATCTTCAGTTACTCATAAACTACAACCCTAACCTTTTAAGTTAATAGCCCTAATTGTATTCCGGAGCAAAAACAGGGACAAATCTGCTTTCAGTAGAAACAGTTTATTTAAGGATATGTTCTGAGGAGTAAGTCACACGTACAAGCCTCATTAATAGAATATCCACATTCCACAGTGTTAATATGCTTATTTTGCTACTTTACAACAAACCGATATCATGGAGTCATCAACATCAATTCCTGGAGAAAGATACCTCATTGATTGGTCATCAGTTGATCGTCTGTTTCAGTAAATTAGTCCATATATTTGACATGGACTGTGGTTGCCAAGGGTGACATATTGTTTTATATTTCAGCCAATATTGGATATTTCAACAAGATTACGTAGAAGTGGGGTTAAAGATGTGGGTCCAAGAATACAAAAATATTTCAACACAGAGGCTATATAGTTGACAGCATTATCAGCAATAGCATTATTTTCAGATTGATTAACATGGCTGTAGAAGTTTGGCAAGTCTTTTTGAAGAAGAGGACGCCAAATAATTTGCAACCTTGAAAACAATTGGTCAACTCATTGTGTAAATAATTGAGTTTAAAAAATGGTAGTCATATTTGCTGACAAAATTTGATAAAACCGGAAATACCAGCCATGTTTTGTTTTGACATTTTTAAAAAAGAGTAAAAACGTCTGCTGTTTTTACCTTTTCTAATCCCTGTTTTTAACAATGCTTTGCAAAGTTGTTTGAAAATGTGCAAAAATCCCTTTTAGCCTCCACATTTAGCAAGGCTACCTACCTTGATTAAAAGTTTCCACTTTAGTTCCTCTGGTGATGGCAAATGGGAATTGTCCTCTACAGACTTTGAGAACAACTTTTCTCCAAATATAGACTTCATATAATGTGCCATGACCTTTTGCTGTTTAATACTACAATGATTCTCCAGCGATAATATCACAGGGTAGCTGGAATCAGAGAAACAGAAACGGGTTTAGATCAGAGAATTACAGAAAAGGTCAAACAGTTCCCTGTGCAATTCCACTGACATTTAATCAAACTAAATGTTGGCTTGATTTACAGTTCACAAAAATTATTCCTACAACATAACCATAAATAAACACATTTTCATCTCATTCATAAGCCATTAGTGGTTGCAGATTTTAACAGAAAGTTAAGGGGAACTTAGACCATTTTGTATTTCTACAAAAAAAAAAAGAAAGATTGGATTTAATTTAGATCCAGAAATTATCAAATTATCAAGAAGTCATTGATGGGCCTATATTGCAGCAAAAAGAATAAACAAAGAAAAAGAGACCATAAAATAGAAAAGAAATAAAAGAAGAGTTTAATATAGTTAACATAGTTTATATGTTAATAGTCAGAGCTTAAACGACAATCTACATAGCCACTTTTACAGTTTATAAGTACTACCTGGGACATACTATATCCCAGGTATTACACAAAAGGAAGTCAGATAATGTGAACAAAATATCCTTGGTTAATGTTCTATTTATTCTCCTTCAAAATCTCATTTAATCAATTGAAAACCGATAGTCATGACAGGCAGTTCTATTTTAAACCCTGAATACCCAGCTAATTGTGTTTAATACGAGATTACCTGAATAGTGCCTGTAAGGAAAACACACACTATGGTTGTAATAAGATGCTAGCAGTAGTCTTGCTGGCAATATCGCACAATTCTGACCAGACACATACAAAAGACATTGTATGATTTCATTGTGATAGACTCGAATCAAAAAGCAAAATGTTTCTGATGTATGCTAATAATTCTCTTATAGTTTATATATTTGGATCTACCAAATAAAGGAGATCTCAAATACCAGCATTACAAGATAAGTACTGATGTTCATAAAATAGTAAGGAAGAAGAGTCAATTTTAAATACTCCAAATATCAGTGAACAAACACAGACAGCACTTATTGTTCTACTAATAGACACAGCAGTTATTTTTAGAAGTCGCTCCTTTTTATTGGAAAATTTAGAATAGCTATATTAGTTATAATGCATTATTAAAAGTTGGTCTTACCTACTAAAACTAGGGTACTTTATAAAGTAATGTACATGAGTTATATTGAAAGTTATTTAACTGATAATACCCAACAGGTGAAAAAACCCACCCAACAGGTCATTGACGCCAAACATTAAGATAACTTGTTTTAAATAAACAAAACAAAAATCATATTTTATACAGCTGAATATTTTAAAATCATGCACATCTAATCCACACTTATATCTAAAGAGACTTCTGTTTATCCAGCTCTTGGTTGACTTAGGTCTGGTTGGTGAGATTCTAGTACAGCAACATTCCTACTGAATTATATTACTGGACACATTTTGGTTTATAATAATTCAATGGAGTTTTACTATTTATTTAATATTATTTCACTCTTAAAAAGTCATGACAGGACAATACATGTAGGTGAAGAAACCACCCTATCGCAAGATACAAGGAAACAATCCAAGGTGCAATACATTCAACCAAAAGCATGACGGAAAACTACATGACAAAAAATGGTTTGTTTGTTTGAATGTGGTTTAACGCTATACTTCACACACATGACGTCGTGCCAGCCCAATGGGTAAATTAAACTACCCTAGCTACCACTGGCAACAAACAAAGACAAAAGAGGACAAATACAGGACATATAATTACAAAGACATTCACTTTATGTTGCCCCTAAGCTGTGAAAGCACCAGGGCAACAGGAAGCTCCCTCCAACCACCAGCAATATGAAACAGACTCCTCGGTTTCCTGTATAGCTCAAAGATCACCAGGCCATCTCCCAGTGCCAAGAGATTCTACCTATTTTACATGTACAACCTAATATTAATAAGCACCAGTACTTTTACAAGTGAGCATTTTCACAATGAAAGACAGCACAAGAAATCAGGCTTATGTTGTTGCTTTGTTGGCCGACCATACCACTTCAACCATCAATACACTTGTGCATAAAATACATGGCTACGTTGTTAATCTTATCTGAACTGCAGTAGCCACATTTTGTATCTCGTATGAGATGGTTATAGTGTAGTAATCAGCTTACATCTAATTCAATAATAGTATGAATATAAACGTCATTTATATCCATTTCCTACTGATTATAGAGGCTGATCACAATTATTTTATCATAAACTTGGGAAGTCAATTTACTTTCTACAATTGATGATACATATGGAAGGCTAGGAGATTACATCTCCACTGACCTTTGACCCCTCCACCATTATCAATATAAAATGAGTTTATGGAAGAAATACGTAATCATTAAGACATATTTCAGCTCTCAATAAATAATATTTTAACAAGTATTGTCTGTTTGAACAAAGGATGCTTATTTAAAAAAATGTGTTTTTCCAAATAAAAATCTTTTATAATAAAGAATAATTAATAACACAAAGAAGGTTCCCTGCTATCTTTTGTCACATTAGGAGTCATTATGACAAAAAGGATTAACCACTTGTGTAACATTCTTATTTAATTAACTACCTTTTAATGCTAAAGATGCCTAGATTTAATTTATTACATGACTTTCTGAAAGCCTTTTAAAACTTCACAACAAAATGCTTTGCATACACATTAAATTCAAGTTGATCTATGGAATTGTCACAATTGAAAATGTCAGTCAATAATTTCTTTTTTAAAATAAAAGTGCATGCAGAATTCTACAGTTGAACTCGTTAGTATTGATAAGTTCCTCACAAGCAAATTGGTTTTAAATAGGAGCTGGTTAGTGCAGTATAAATTTGCCTAAAGCACTAGCCGTAATTATGCCTATTTTTGCTTGTCTATTATAGTGATCATGTTAAGGTTTGTCCTTACTTTGTTAAATGGAAGTTTAATGTATTTAAATTTTCGGACATAGAGCAGAGGGATTTAAAGCACTGCCGTTACACATTGCTTTGCACTGCCGTCACTCGAACTAGGAGAGACAACTCCTCCTTGTTTGACTAGAAATACGGCCCAAAAGTGACATGGTTTAGAATGTAGTGTCCCATCACACCTTGTCTCGAGAAGTTGGACTTGAGCAGGCAGACATGTTTAAAAGGCATAACCTGTATATCGAATGTCTAAAAAAATCAAAATCAGTCAGACAAGAGCATATAAGAAGGGAGAATGTTCGATATTAAAAAATTGATTTTGCCAAAACTGCAAAGCGAATTGTAACAATCACTGACAATATATTTATACCTTGGTATTACCATTTTTTATACAAGTAACATGTGTTGTGGATTAAAAAGTAACTTAGACCTGAGCTGTCCTGATGATGCATACAAATTTATACAACCTGTGATAAATGTAAAATTACTATTTGCCCATTCATTTGAAAATGCGAGATCATTCAAACAATGGAATGTGCCTAGGGGAGGTAGGTTTAAATTATACACAGGGATAATTTGATAGTACATATTTAACTTAACTTAATTTAAAACAATGTTTGATTTTTTTCCTGAAAGCATTTTAATTGGTCAATGTCCATGTATCACAGTTTCACCTAAATCCACAACTCTATTCAAGTGAACTTTGAACAATTTTAACATATAGAAGATCGACAAATAAAATATGAATGATTTGGATTTTGCTGGGTTTATATGTTATATGTACATGTAATACTCATTTGGACCAGGAGAAAACTACAACCTTCCTAGCTACATTGTACTATTAAGCTATAAAAAGAAGGAGGCACAACTGACCCACATCAAAGTGCCCTATGATTGATTTCCGAGGCAGCTGGAGACGAGGGATTAGCAGCGCATGTGTGAAGGCTAAATCTGCTCTTCGAGAGAATCTGAGGAAACTCGAAATCAAAAGCCATGACGAGATCTGAAGCTCAACTTTAGATTGTGTATTCCTAATTGACCACAAAGAGCGACCTAATCAATGGACAAGAACATCAAAGCATTGCGTTGAATAAACATATAGAAAAGTTAATGAATTGTTAGGCCTATAAAAGTTAAGAGTTAATACAGTTCTGTCTTCTTTTCCCCTTTAATAATATTTGAAAGTTTAATTTGAAAGTTTTACTGTTAACCTGTGATAATAACCTTAATTAGTCGTGTATTGTGTATTTGAACTGATTATTGATTAACATCACACTGCTCTGCAGGGGATTAATATCTACTGTAAAGTGTGCAGCATTATAGCAGCTTATATACAGCCAGTTGATAAAAATGCATTAAAAGGTCAGAGAAAAGGTTAAATTATGATTTAATGAAGAACCCTTCACAAAATTGACTACATACTGTAAAATGGAAAAGATCTTGTTTACAATACAAAATAAATTTTGATGACCCATGTTTAGCGGAAATATTCTCTTTTATGACATAAAGATAGAGAATTTTTCACTTTGGACAAAATTTCCCATATATTTTGAATTGGTAGTTTTTCTTTCAAACCAGTGGTCCTTTTCCTAATATTTCCAGGAACATGTATGGGAATTTTCATCAACGTTGTATTGGTGGAAATTACAAAAAAACATAGAAGAAAATAACTTATAGAAATTGACACTTTGTGTTTAAAGTATGTTGTATGCGTTATTGATTATTGAAAAATGATCTAACATGGTCAGTATCATTGTCGAAGACACAAATTTTTTAACATCTTGAACACCCATATTTCTGATTGCTTTGAATCGACTTAAAAGAAATGCACATATTATAATCTCATTTTCGTTGAAATCTTGTTAAAACTAGTCTAGCTTCGCTAGGCCCACTGGCCTTTCAACTTTCTATAGCACAGCTTCTCATGAGGGAGTCGTAATGGCTGACACAGTAGGGGCTCCTTCTCTGTATAGCTCCATTATGTACCACTTGGACCAAGGGAAACTAAAAATCTTCCTGCTACCACTTGGACCCAGGGAAACACTACTCTCTCCCTTGCTACCACTTGGACCCGGGGAAACACTACTATCTCCCTTGATATAACTTGGACCAGGAGAAACACTACAATCTCCCTTGATACCACTTGGACCAGGGGAAACACTACAATCTCCCTTGCTAACACTTGGACCAGGGGAAACACTATTATCTCCCTTGCTACAACTTGGACCCGGAGAAACACTACAATCTCCCTTGCTAACACTTGGACCAGGGGGAAAACTACAATCTCCCTTGCTACCACTTGGACCAGAGGAAAAACTACAATTTCCCTTGCTACCCCTTGAACTAGTAGAAACACTAAAATCTACCCGGCCAGCTGAACTATTGGAAAAACTACAATCTCTCTTGCTACCACTTATACCCCAAAACTCACTTACATAAAGAGAAATGTAAACCAGCTCAATAATAGATTGGCTTTAAAAGGTTGATTGGTGGTAGTAATTACATTCTTTTCTTAATGAACAGGTTGTTTTGGGCCCTTTCCAATGGACTTTCAAGAAAGAAGAGTAACTGGATTGAACTGAATCCGCCAGCAACATGGAGAATAAAAGCATACAATGGAAACTAAAATTGAAGACATTTTAAATCTTCTTCTATTTAGTAGAAAATACATCTGATAATGCAGCAGAAAATGATTTCAAAATTCTAATGATAATTTGGACTTAGTTAATAATGTTTCTGGTACATAACCGAGCTATCTCGATGTTCATGTCAATGCACATCCAGTGCTAGGAGCAGTCAAAGCCAAGTCTATACACAAGATAGCTAAGCACACAGGAGTTAGTTAACAAACTGGACTTCAAAGAAATGGATAGCAATGCAGTCACATTCAAAGTTGATTTTAGAGGAAGACAGTGAGATAGTCGTAGGTGTTTGAGCCAGACTTCTTGTCGAGCCTCATAACTAAATCGACACCGCCAGCCAGACAAACAATTATGAAATGGAGCCACGCACAAAACACCTCAGAATGGTGTTATGTTTCCTAGATTACTGTTTTTATTGGTGATAGATAGGCTTTTTCTTAATATCTAAATTAATCATTAGTACTAATGTTGCAATTTGGACTACGATTAAACGGATAAGGGTGTGTAAAGGTGAGTTTATTCAGCATTGCAGACTCTATCGGCTGTCTAAGATTGCTCAGCCTAGTATGAATGGATTTATATTAGATTGATGATTATCAACATGAAATCCATTTGTTATCTTATCTATCACAGTAAATTAACTCACTTTATGAGAACAGGTATGAGCATTGCACTTTAAGAAAACTAAAAACCCTTTTGAGACCAACAATATTGTCACTGGGATAAAACACCTTTGTAATAAAAAAAATCCTCTTTAATTCAAAAGTTCATAAACTTGCTATATCGGATCTTTTAGCAAATCATGCCAGCTTAAACCTTCCTAATTTGAAGTTAAACACCCAACTGCAGCATATTTTCAAAACATAGGTGTCATCAAGGGCTTAGGCAGACACCCGTCCACCAGCCCAAATGGACACCCTGAAGTGAACAATTGCCTCATTTGGACACCCTGCGTTAAGAAACTGTAACATGCAGGAGATAGGAAATCTGTCAAAATTGGACACCCAGTTATTGTGAATCAAAATGACCATTTTGGACACCATACTTTTGATTTCTGGCTAAGCCCCTGGGTAGTATAGGTTTGCATTTTTAAACAAAATCACATCTGTGTTTTTATGTGATGTATATATGTAATGACATCACTGTGTGGAAAAAAAAACGAGTGATACTGTCGGTGAAAACATTTTCTTAAATTAAAGTTTATGAATGAAGTTAAACCGTAAAAATTTGGAAAATAACAACAAAAAAAATTATTTTATCTCTTTGATATCATACTGATACCAGGTGAATAATTATAAAACAAAAATACATTTTATATGCATTGATACTTTATTTTATTACTACATTAAAAGAGTACACACTACACTAATAAAACAAAGGAAAAATCTCTCATATATCAGGTGTGGA
>JAQQZZ010104550.1:0-16083 GCA_030265115.1 Mopalia vespertina
TTTGTGGTGTCTGTATTACGTCCAGTTATTGTCCTGTATTTGTCTCGTCTTGTCTTTGTTTGTTTCCAATGTGTCGAGGGTGGTTTCCTTCATCCATTGGGCTGGCACATCGTCATATAAGTGAAATACCCTTGAGTACGATGTACAACCCCAATCAAACAATACTAGGATTTTGAGATATAACATTACGACAATAGAGAGACATCCCTTTGCCAAATAATGTTATTGCTTGAGGGCAAGTAAGGGCCAATCCACAATTTTTAACATGGGTGGTATATGCAATATTGCAAATTAACAGATATAGTTAATAAAACCTTTTGAATCTCATTCCCATAGCTTGGGAAATTACTATCGGCGAAAATAATGATTTTAAAGCTATAGTTTTCTGAAAACCCACAATCTTAGAGTATAGGCAGGCTGCACTACTTTGCCTTAAATGGGCAAAGTCATTTTGCTATTGGGATGTCAATTTGTTGTTGTAACATCTTAACTTGAAACCCACATATTAGAACCATACTATACTTTAATACTTGGCACTGGAGGAACAATAATTTTCTAACAGGAAATAGCATCATATTTTACGGTTGTGGGGCTACATGTACATGTATTTACTGATGAAATTCATAACTGACATAAAGTGAAAATGCCCTGGAGTACTTTAAACATCAATCATGTCAATTATTAAATCAACCTTTTCGATTAAGGTTTCTCATATATCCACATGCAGTTATAATTTTAGTAAAAATTGTCTACCACAGTATAGTGGAAATATCTGTGAATGTAGCAGTTATCAATAAATAGATTCTAATCTATGATTGTATCATTCCCAATGCTATAAACGAGTACAAACCTCAAGGTAATAGGGGACAATATGGTCTGACTGAAACCAGATATACATGTAAATAGTTTACTGATATTTTATTGTCGCCAGACGTAGATCTGACCAAATGATATACATTGCAAACAGTCTGGAATAGTTGATCCAACACAGAGCTGCTTTACAACACTTAGTATACTTCTAAACTGGAAATTCCCCTGGGCCTGCCTGGGTGAGCCAGCTTAATTAGGCAACTACCTGAGTTTGCTGCAGCCTCACATTGTCTGGCATTTCATTGGTCCATTCAGACAGTTACCTTCTGTTAACCCCTGTAGTACTATACCCCATGGAAAGCCATTTCATACTAAACAACTACCTTTAATGACTATAACATACCAAGGAGCTAATTTTGATGCAAGTTTAATCCAATTAGGGGAGAGCCCTACATACTGTTTTATTGAACCATGACATGCAAACTATGATTGTAGTTGTTTCCAAGGTTATGTATAGATCAATGGTATATTGGATATGATTTTGCTATTTTTCAGGAACCAATGAAAATATCTGTAACAGATCGGTTTAGTCCCACAGTTTCAAGTTCACCCCTGGAGAATAATAATATTTTAAACTCTGTGATAGACTCTCCTAAGCAAACTGCTGTTGTCACGGCAACTAATGTGAAATCTCTGATAGAGAGTACTGACTCTGACACCAGTATGTGTCATAACTGTGGATTCGCTGATAGGAGTGATTCTGATGTCTTTGGAAGCAAAACAGCCAGACAGATGCCAGAAGACAAATGTTCAAGGCTCAGCGAAAATCACAGACCTCATGTGCAGTTTTTTTCACAGTGTAAGGTCAATTACATATAAATAAATACATTTTTTTTTATATAATTTACTTAAAAAGTTTAATTTTATTAAAGTCTATGTTTATCAAAGTCCTAAACAGGTCTACACACCCAAATTGTCCTTTTAATGAGATAATGCTAGAAGTCAATTACATCGATAAATAATTAAACCTTAAGGCTTATTATTGTTTAAACTTTGATAGATGTCCTTGTTAAATGGATCAGTTGTCGAGCGACAGGCTTTATTTAAACCTTTTCTTTAAAGAAACACAAACAGAAATTCTAATATTTCACATTGTGTCCGTTGTAGGTTTTTCATTCCAAAAGACATACAAAGCTTTCCGTGATCTATCGAAGAAGTTTCAAAGGTAATTTACAGTTAGTAATGGCTCTCTTTGATACCTGACAGATTGAGTTGAGGTCAAGACACACCTGGACTTGACAATAAACCTGAGATTTGGATCGGTCCTCCACACTCATTCTTAACACTGACTGGCTGACAATAAACCTGAGATTTGGATCGGTCCTCCACACTCATTCTTAACACTTACTGGCTGACAATAAACCTGAGATTTGGATCGGTCCTCCACACTCATTCTTAAGACTTACTGGCTGATCTTTTGGGGATTTGAGTTAATCGCTGTACTTTAGGTGATCTATTCACAGGACAGTCTGCCAACTAATAAACAACATAAAGCTGATCTGTTGTAGTATATTTGTTTATTTAGCGTCTTGTGATCGTCCTGTCTTCTTTGGTTGCTAGCGACATTTATAGTGGCACACAGTCATATGTCTTGAGTGAATTAACCCTAAGTATCAAGTACATAGTATTGTGTAAAACCCCAATACAACAGGGATTAAACAAAATCAAATATGTCGATCTAGAGAAGGCAAGAAATCACAAATTCTGAAATATAATTTGATTTCATGCTCATTTTTTTCTCTTTCTCTTTACATTTTTAACTTCCATAACAAGTACAATGAAGCTTTGCATGCAAAGAAAACTATCCAATCAGTTAACTTTTTTTGTTACAGGATTCCTCGTACGAATATGCTTCTGGCTATATGTGTGTTCATGTAAGTCTTGACTTTATAATCCTCACCTTGTAAAACACTCGGTTCTTCCCAATAACATTGCCATGATTCTCAGATAAATAAAATAGTTATTAGCATGACATAAAGTGTCATGTTCACTTATGAGAATGTATGTTATGTACCTGTATATACCTGTACCACTGCCATATATATCAATACCATTACCATATATACCTATACCATACCTGTACCACTGCTGTATATACCTGTACCACTGCCATATATACCTGTACCATTGCCGTATATACCTATACCACTGCTGTATATACCTGTACCACTGCCGTATATATCAATACCACTGCCGTATATACCTATACCATACCTGTACCACTGCTGTATATACCTGTACCATTGCCGTATATACATGTACCTGTACCATTGCCGTATATACCTATACCACTGCTGTGTATACCTGTACCACTGCTGTATATACTTGTACCACTGCCGTATATATCAATACCATTTCCATATATACATGTACCTATATCACTGCTGTATATACCTGTACCACGGCCATATATACCTATACCATACCTGTACCACTGTCATATACATGTATATCTATACCACTGCCGTATAAACAATATTCTCTACAAAGTTATGCTTGCTTTGTACACCAAGACAACCAAAAGAACTAGTTCAATCTTTAAACAGTTCTGGCTTTCAACTCAATTGAACTTGTTGAAACTTCTATGCATCTATATCTGATGTTTATTTCCATTTTAATACAGAGAGATTTCTAGAGTCATTGGGTCCATACACATGTACATGAAACTTGTTAATTTGTTAGTCATTTCAATTTGTGTCTAGTTATTAATAGACTTGTTAATTTGTTAGTCATTTCAATTTGTGTCTAGTTATTAATAGACTTGTAATTTGTTCTTTGTTGACAGGGTACTGTTTTTGTTGATGTCAGCCGTGGGCCTCACTTACAAGCTGTTATTGTTACAAGCTAAGCTAGAGTCCCGTCACATTTGGAGTGATATTCTCAAGTTTGAGCAGAGGTTAGTGCTGGTCTAGATGGTGTATGCACCCGTGTGTGAATGGATCAATATGTAAATCTATATATAAATCAGATTTTTGACCATTGAATGAACCAGTGTGTTAATTGATGTGCATGTTTGAATGAGTGTGGATCAATTCAGTGTGAACCCATATGTGGACCTGTTCTTGAATTACATGTATGTATGCCTCGGTATGTTCAAGCAAATAAGTGTATTAATCAGTATAGGGACCAATGTATGGATCAATATAATTATCTTATTTTGAAAATCTTGTCAGTTATATTCTCACTCAGCATGAACAAAGACATTATTAGTTGATTGCTGACATGGAAAAGCTGATGCTTTTGATTAATGTTTGTAGAATGGGTGCTGGGTTAGTGCTGCAAATTATGAGTTTGTTATGAAATTAAAAAGTTACAAATTTTATTTTTTATATTTTTTTTTCTTTCAGGGAGAAGACTTACAGTGATATTCATTCATTCCATTCACGTGTTCACTCGGCTACAGTTCAGCAGCTCCATTCTGTGTTAGAGGCTAATCTAGAGCTACTTGAAGAGGTAACTTCATTTATTTGGTGGCTGGTTAGAGGGAGTAGCCAGTAACCTGGTGTTCTCTGGGCTAACAGGTACAATGAGGTTGATTTGCTATGGTATCTAGACTGGCAATTATATGGTACTTTTGTACTGGTTCCAGTGTAGTGGTTGGTGCCAGCTTGCAATGGCTTTCCAGCACCAGTCCATACAAGATTCGTTCAGAAATCCAATTGCCTACACATACATGTATAGTCCCAAATCAAGCAAATTCACCACTGTGGAATATAATAGGTAATGTGAAGAGCAACTCATTTGCAATAAGAGAATTGTGTTGACTATAATGGACTTATGTACATGTAAATCATAAGGGTGAAGGAAAGCCTGATATTTTGCTTTTGTGTACATGTAGATGGAATTTCATTTCTGGGGCAGCGCCTTGATTCAATCAGTTATACGATGTGGTTCAGACAACTGTTGTTTTGAAGAATGAAATTGAATTTTTGGGGGGAATAAGTTTCATAAAAACGTTACAAAATTCTGGGACAACACATGTTGTCTTTTTATCATCATGTATACATATTAGAAATCTTTTTTATCTCATTTTTGTTTTTCAGATGAACGCTTCCTTTCAAAACTTACACAAAATGTTTACTCAACGCCCTGAGAGTGAAACAGAGCAAGGGGGAGATAACTGTAGCTAACTCTTTGTTGAAAGGACCTTTGTAAATAGCAAACTCTGTGATTGGACCAGTCTCTTTTTAAACAGGGGCCATGTTATCTGTTTGGTTTTTTGTCTTCAGATTTGATAGTTATATACTTATGGATGATCAAATTTTAATCAAAGTGATCATAGAAAATGTGCTAAGGGAGATAACTCCTTTTAAAAGAATCAAAGACCTTGAAAGGTTTCCTGTGAGGACATTAAAGTTGATAATATGTAGAGTTTAAATTTACACAAAAATCAGATCTTAAAATGACAGTTTTTAATATTTATAAAATATGCTTGTGTATTTAGCATTGATTGCTAAGGTCACAAAATTTAGAAATGTTTTAGTTTATATTTGTATATATCGCTCATAAAATTTCAACATGGAAAATATTTCATCACACGAGCATACATGAAAGAAAATGGCATGTCATGTTATTCTCACTCATATACACAGTGTATGTTAAACATTTACCATTCAGGATTCAATTGATGGTTTGAGGTATTCAAGTAAAGTTGGAGCAAGAAGGGGACAATCTGTCCTTAAGTACCCTTGAGTACAGTGTTAATCAAACAAACAATGTCATACTTATTATAGTCTTCAAGGCAAATAAACTTCAAAACTTTGAAGTTAAATGCCCTTAAGTTCACCAACTTTCATTTAGAACTTCACTGTGCCACCAATGTAAGAATTCATCTACTGTCTGAGAAATTTAAGGGAAAGTGTAAAAAATGTATGAAATCTCAACCCGACATCATGTGCAGTGTTAAAAGCCTTGTTCTCTTAAACAAAACATCTTAAAAGACATTTGTTCATAAGAAGGCAAACACTTCAATCCTGAAGAATTTTCCTTATCGAATCAGCAATCAATAAATCATGAATCAATCAAGCGTTTGTATCCTCTTTGAAATCACAATTTTGCCAAATTGTTCAACCACACTTTTTTGCAATAAAAATTCATTTTGGAGGAAAGTATGTTTCAATGTATATTCATGTACTTAAAATGACTTCTGAAACATACCATTTATTTTTCTCTTTCTTTTTTTTTTAAAATAGATTTTTACCAGCAACAAAAAAAATCAGCATTTCTTTTTATTGTATTTAAAAAATGAGGTAAATTTCTTTTTTTTTTTTGTGGTGGAGATTTTTTTAATTCAAATTTTGTATGGTTTTAAGTTCCATCATCAGATTATTTTCTTGAACAGGTGATATTTGCATTTATTAAGTGGTAAGAATATCTTCTGTTGTTGTAGTGGCTTTTTTTTTTTACCAAGAAAAGGCCCTTTAAAACAAAGTGTAAAATGGGTACAATAACCTGCTTTTATTTTTGATTGGAAAGAAATGCCGTAACAATCTAAACATGCCTACAATCACAACCTGTTGGTGGTTGAAAGGAACTTCTTATGGCCCAGGGGAGCCGCGCCAGTGGCTTACTGGTTAGCATGTGCGCTTACTAATCCTACTCCAATGTACCGTTCATGGGATCGAGTCTGTCTGTCCACCATCAGGTATATGATTGAGTCACATGATGTGGCTCCAGCATCGCAGAGATTTGTTTTTTATGAGGTTTTCTCCTTTCATCCACCGTAATTAGGCAAAGAACAGTGTGAATTGGACAATCTGTCATCATATAAGTGAAATACCCTTGAGTATGACGTTAAACTGCAATCAAACAAACGAATGATCATATGGCCTTGGTTATCTCAGAGCTATTGGCCAACCAGAGGTTGATGTGTCTGCATCTTCCTTTTATTGTGTTTTCTCTTCCTTTTATTGCGTTTTGTCATTTCCAGAGATAAATGGGTTGGTTTTGTCCACTCATGAGTTGGCATTTAGTATGGCGTAAAAGCCCAATCATACAAACGTCCCCAGCTACATGTAAGATAAAAGTGCTGACAACAATAGTGATTTTGAGGGAACCCTTTTTAACAGCTGATTGGTTATAAGGGTTGACACAACATTGTACTGTGCAGAAACCCTCCTGATTGTCAGCCCTTTTTTATAGAGGACTGTACAGAGATAACAATTTATATTACAAACCCTTAAGGCCCAGTCTTTTTAAAAAACAAAACAATTTTATTATCTTATTTTCAATTTCATGTTGATAGTTATATTCATGGGGAGAACATCTACATACGCATTAAATTAGGGCAAATATTGACATATCTTTTACCTCAAAACTGTAAATAGTTTAAAAATTGCGATCATGTAGTTAAAGAATGGATGACAGTCTTCTGTTACACGGAATTTTGTGCTTTTATTATTTAGAATTGTTTTTTATTTATGGCGGCTGATGTGGAGATAAATTATTTATTCGAGAGTGTTATTTTTCAAATATTATATAATAACAAGTACTTAAGATAAGTGTAAATTGCAAACATTACTTTTGTGTTCATTTCTGAGTTTACATTGTGCAAAACTATTTATGGTGCAAGGTGCAAATATTTTGTAACTTTTGTTGCGTTCAGGAAAGCATATGTTGTTGTTGTAACCAGCTTAGGATAATGAATGATTTTTGTGTCTTTTAGGAAGCGAATATTTACAATATTTTTGTTATTTTGGGATAAGACTAAAAATAAGATTTTAGTTCAGAAACTTTTTCCCACACAGCCCTCACAATCAGGCATTGGATCTCCAGCATTAAGTAACTGCCAGCCATCTAGACCAATCAGCAAACAGGCCTTCATTTATTTGATTCCCAGACGGGTTTCAACCTGCAATATCTTCTGAACTATAATTTGTTTAAACCTGGGACTAATATATAAGATATATATGTATATATTAGTCCCAGTTTAAACTGAGAAAGTGTTATTCCAGAATGATAAAAATACTACAGCTTAGGATAGCTTTGTTCTTTGGGGCTCTGTCTTCCGACATTTATATATAAATCTTCACATCATTTTTGTGTTGTGTTGGCACGCTGCAGTCATATAAGTGAAATGCTGTTAAGTGTGGTTTTATACACCCGCTAATTGCAACCAACCAACATTTCTGTCAATCAATCGACCCAACTTCATTGTGTGTTGCACCCTGTGATTGTCCTGTACATGTACTATGTTGCCACTGGCACCAAGGCTGGTTTCCCTTGGCTACTGGATAGGAACAATGTCATATACATGTATAAAGTGAATTCACCTTACCTACACCGATGCCAGAACCCCAAACAATTCAACCAAGGTGAAGCTCCTGCAAGGTTTTCTAATGTTTTTAGATTTTTATCTTTGCTGAATAAGCATCTGTATTTTATAGCGATAGACATTTCACTTTAGTAATTCTGTAATATAGCTGTTATTGACTTATTGTCAAAAGTTATTAGGCCTTCAATTCTAACCATTTGGTTTTATTGTAATACTTTATTACATCTTGAAACTCTTTGCTGTTGTAATACTTTATTACACTTTTTACTCAGTGCTATTGTAATGATTTAGAACATTTTGTAACTGATTCTGTAATTGTAATAATTTATTACAATTTGTAACACCTTGCCATTATTGTAATATTTATTTTTTTGTCCAGAGGATTATACATGTACATGAGCCAAAGATCGGTGGTTCGTGCTCCTGTGAAGGCATGCCATTCATCTACCTACATTTTGTTATAGATTTATCATTTTTATGGACAGCATAACATATCATTGGAATTTGGTAGTTGTAACTGTGACAGTGTTGGTTATGATTGTATTTATTATTGTGCAATCTTCTAAAGGGAGCAATGGGCCATATTTATTATTACTTGAAATTTTCTTATGTGGTCAGAGGAAACTTTTTGTTGCTCTCAGAGCTAATGGCCAACACAAAACCAATCGGCTGTATGTGTGTATTATTGTGCGTTTTCTGGCTTCATAATTGTCTCTTGCCATTGATGTTGAGGGAGATTTCTGCACATACTGGTAAATATAAGTAAAGTACCCTATATCACCTAACATGTCGTCCATAAAATTGTTACTTTGAACAATATTTTAAGGACTTAAAAGTTGTGTTTGTGAGGCATAAAACATGTTTTTATGTTACAAAGCATCAGGAATTTTCAGGAAACAGCAATTTGTTTATGTATATGCTATCATTTTTTAAACCTAAAGTAAAGCATAAAAACCCTAATCAATCAAACAGTAGACAGTATCTGTTTTGTGGATAGTTTAATTACTATTAACGAATTACTATTATCGACAATAGCAGCTTTATGCAATCTAATTAAAGTCTGACCAAAGGAGCTCCCAGACTTTTGTTTGTCGCTAATATTATGATCTATACGCAAACACTGGCCTACTAGTGTTCAACTACATGTAGGTCAAGCTTGCGGGGGTTCACGGAAGGTTACCGTCACAGCTGACCAGTAGAAATCCAGCTTACCTGAGGCTATTGTAAACACTGAATCAAGCCTAGACAAGCTAGACCTGCATAAATAATGTATTATTTTGCACGTGGTGATATATCGTCAAAATAGAATATACAGGATACCGGCATCCAAGACAAACCATGTTGAATATATAGTATGAAGAAGTTACCTTCGGTATTTAATTATAAACCTGGTTTGCGAAACGGCTCTGTGATTGGCCAATTTTGCAAACCAATGGACACCATTTGGTATGCGTTTGCGTTTGATCATTATATAAGCGACAAACAAAAGATGGCGAGCTATTTTCATCTGATTTTAATTTGATTGCAGATTTGTTTACTGGGTGCTTACATTAACGACAGAAATCACTGAAAAAATACACAACTGTTTTGCGCACATGCAAATATGAGACAAAGGCATGCATTATGAGGTCCAGCTTTACATTATTTTATACTTTCACAACGGCGGTTTGCATTCGGCTCTTATGGCTCTGAACTTTATGGGAGATAGATTTGTGCATATCAATATGTTTGTTTGTTTATCTTCTAAAGCTGAGTTTTACTTGTGGTGTGTTGAATGCTATTTACTGTACTTCATTTTTGTTGTGTACTCTTTTTGAAACTGTTGGAACTGATGAAAGAACGTAACAGTGCAAAAATTTATATCACTTTGGGGACGCTTAAATCATTTAAAACATGTTTATCATCGGAGCTAATGTACTTTAAAATGTTATCATCTGAACCAAAAAACATGGGCTTTGATAAACTTGTGTAAGGACATAGCTATCATGATTTTATTCAAACCAAATTGGAAAACTTTTTTGTGCAATGATTTATAAAATACGCAAGAATGATATATTGTATGCTAACTTGTTTTGACCAATCATAATTGTATGATCTCAGGAGATTGTAATATGTCCAGTGTTTCTCCATAACTAATCAGAAGCATATCTTATTAGCAACCTGGTATTGCGTTGTGGCATATATGTATGTAGACGTGACAAAAAAGTTGCAAGATCCTGTACTAACCAGTTGATTGTTCTGAGCTGACCAATCACAGGGCTGCTCCACAAAACTTGAAATTCACAAGCTGATGATCTTAGCTTGACTCCGAAGTGTCAGATCTGAATGCGACAACTAAATTCCTGGGAGCAAAATGTAGATCTGGGTTTGATCGGATTAAGAGATTCTTATCAAATAGATTAATCATGTGGTTGCCCTATGATAAATTTACCTTAGTCGCAAATATAATTATATCACCTGGCTACCCCATATTTTTTATAGTACTGGGGTCAGATAGTAACAGTGGGTGCAGGTATAACCAATTTGATAGCGATTGCTGTACTTCTGAAAGTAGACCTTATTGCTCATCTATTACTGAACACAAATACCTGTTCTCCTATTCCTGGGGCAACCACAGATTACCCGACTAGTTTATAACCCTATGACAGGGCGACCACAAGTTTATTATCACAATCACTGTCCACCAGGGACTCTTAGCTCGTCTCGATGACATTTGGTAATAGTTTAATTCTTGCAATCAGGCCATGGTCTCCGTTCTCTATGTGAACTTCTCAATAAAACATCTGTGATGTCTGTTAAACTAAAGTGCCACTTGTTCACTTGTTTATTCTCCACAGCTATATTATTGTATAGGGGGGACTTTAAAATGCTACTCAGTGTCGGTCACAAATGTTTGTGAACATGCTAACTTGGTATGTAGCTTCCTTCTGTTAAGACGACGGATGGGATTGCAAAACAAAATGTCCATTATTGCATATTTTTTACAATATGCATGCCTGTATGTGTTGTGAACACGATTAGTAGAAAAATAAATTCACGTATTGCTACTCAGTGTCCGCCCTTCACAAATGTTTGTGAACATGCTATAAACTTGAGAACAAATTCACTTATTAACTTCAAACTTGGAATATAACTTCCTGCCTTTAAAACAGTGGATGGGATTAAATTTCGACTCCAATGGAAAGCATTGCATTTGAACCAAATTTCGTCCCTTACAGAAAAATGTTATAGGATCCTATATAATTTTTAACATCCTATAGGATAATTGTATAATCCTATAGGATTCCATAGAAAAATCATACAGGTTTTTGAACAAAATCCTAGAGGATTTTTTTGGAAGAGGTAAAACAAAATGGCTACTATTGCATTAATTTACAATATTCACTCCTTTCTTTTATGAACATGATAGCTTTACAACAAATTCTTCGACTAACTAAATTAAGACGAAGAATGTAATTGCATTTTACCAAAAGTTCACAAAACAAAATAACCACAATTGCATAAATTGGCAATATTTACGTCTTTATATATTTTGAACACAAGACTTTAGAAATAATTCATGGACTAATTTCAGAATAGTTTCCTCCGGTTAAGAAACCGATGTGATTGCATTTCACCTAATTCAGCAAATTAATATGGCCATCACTTATCACTCAAATTCAAACTTCAAGCGTCGCCTTTTCTGTTAATACCATAGATGTGATTGTATTCACTAAGTTTTACAAAAAAATATGGCCGACATTGCATATTGCATCAATATGGTGATAAACACCACAACTTTTACTCTTGGACTCTTCGGAGGAAAAAACTATTCTTAAACTTAAGTAAAAAAAAGGAGATTTGACAGGGATGATGAAAATATTTTTGTAAAATAAGCCTTTAGTGGTGGACCTGCTACATGTATCTACTCAGCTTGTGTTAGTCTTCAAATGGCGCTCTTGTTTATCCACTTCTTTGTTGGATCGGGGTTTTACATTGTACTTATGGTTATTTCACTCGTATTTATAATGAATTGCATGACCTATCGGTTAAGGAAACCTTTCTACTGGTTATCATTGTTACTGAACGCTAAACCATCAATAATCAAGAATTTGTCTTCATCTAAATTCCACGGATATAATAGGCAAAAAACCAAATTGATAGATTGGTATTTATTGTCACGCTTAGAGGTATTTAATAAAACGATGGATATGAGATCGCCTGGCTGGTAAGTGTTTGATAGGGAATAAAATACGTCATTGTATGAATTAAGTGGATGTCCCATATGCGTTAGACGAAAACAAGCAAAAAAATAAATAGAGGAATCAAAATGTAAAAAAAGTAGATTTTATCCTATCTAGACTAAATAAGAAAACATAGAATGTGAACCCGAAAAGTCGAGATCACACGTTACAACCACTTCAAACGGCTTTCCAAATAAACCTGCTTAATCTATTTTCCTCGCGGTATCGCCTTTTAAATGCTCACTTGTCACGCATGCAAACCACACACAGTTTACGAAAAACTCCACCCTCTTGTTACAAAAACAATTCACCTTTGATATTGATAAATCAGCTATCCAAACCAGAAAGTCACAGAACCGAAAACATTTGCTTCCGTTTATAAGAGCGCATGTCTAGCTGATGTTTTTAAGGTTCTCCGGGATACTACCGTCGCCGTCTATAGTATCCATTTGCATGTAAGTGAAATAGCATTGAGCATGGCGTTAAATACCAACCCAACCCACTTCAAACTCCTCTCTACCCAACTTTGTTCAACTTACCTTCTTAAAGTGCGTGAAAACTATTCAAGCTCAACCACACTGCAGTAGGTTCCGTGTGTCATTTTACATTTATGGTTTTGAAAACCAGTATTTCATTTCTTTATTCACCAAACATTTTTGTAATAAAAATTATATAAAGCATATGATCAAGTGCAAAACACAAAAGCTCTGCACGCTTTGTCTTTATTGTCCTCCAAATTTTTTTATTAGGACCGTAACACTCAGAACCGTATTTAGATGAAGAGAGGCCCTAGGCTATTGCACTTGTGAGACCCCTCTAAGCATGTCTGAAAAAAGCCAATGACCGTATCGAAAATATAATAAACCTTGGCTGGAGGTCCCCTAGATTTTGAGGCCTTAAGCTTCAGACTGCTTAGCCTAAGTAAATCCGGCAATGTTAACAGTTCATTATATATCTCAACGATTTATCACTCTGTGTCACAGATGAAATAAATTTACATAACTTTGCTGGTGACAAAACCGTGTAGGCCTGTTACTCTTCAACTATTTCAAATATTAACAATGCTTTAAGTAGCATCGAGAAGTGGTGTAATGTAAATCTCACGTTTATACATCCTCGTAAGAGAAACTTATTGTGAATTGGTTTGTCTGTAAAGAATACATTTTAAGTTAACAGATTGGCAACAGCTCTATAAAACATGTTGACAGCACCAAACTTTTGGGTGTCTAGGCCTACATTGACTAGACGCTTTCTTGGAACTGCCATGTGTAGACTACATTTGCACGACACTTTCTGAGCTTTTGGCCTCATGGTCAGAAACGGTAATATTAATGTACTTTACAAAACTCTTAAACTTTTCTCCAAAGCATATATTTTACCACATCTTCATTACTGTTCGTTTATTTAGGGAAAGAGTTTATAATCAACTCGAAAGAATAATTAAATTACAAAAAAAGAGCTGCGGGACTCGCTGTCCAAGAGCCAAGAAGCTGAGCATCCCCAGTTCTATATTATATTATTGCAATTGAAATGGGTGTCATCGGCGGGTGGAAGTGAATATTATATGACTGATCTACAAATCATATGATCCCATCTTATATTCAACAACTCTTTACTTCCAAAAAAGGGATAGGCCTACCCAAACTACCATTCTCCGATCATCAAAAGATCATTATATCTCCCAAAGTAAACTAACTAGGCATATAGGCTACTTTACAGAGAGCCCAACATCTTGTGGAATACAATTATGGAACTCTCTGTCTGACAATCAAATCAGTATACTCCTTCACCAGCTAACAATCTCACTGTTTGAAATTCTTAACAAAGAATAGTAATTAGGTCTACACAACACACTCATTTTAATATTTTCTTCAGTTGCAAAACAATGTTGTTACTATAATCATCGCCATAAGCTATCCTCTCTGTATTACTTTTTACGATAACCAAATCATCGTAATAATTATAAATCAGAAGATGACATGATTTATCGGTTTTACTAATTCGACACCCCTGTGGCAGTGTGATTACTTTCTAGAAATATTGAATGTTCAGGACTAATGTAAACTGAATTGTGGTCTGTGGCAAGTTGATCTAAGGGGGATAACTTTTGTTGGATTGTGGTCAAACAATCCTGTGTACAGAAGAAAAATGATTTTTCGCTTGAGTGAGTTTACAACGAACGATATACGTGAGAGCAATAACATAAACGGTATGTGTATTTGTAACGTTCTGACTGACCCGTGTATGAAATTAAAACGAAAATGAAACAATATAGACTGTTTTGTGGTAATTACTAAACACCGATAGGCTACAGGTAGTTTAGTGCTATTAAGCATTATTCAGTGCAAGGATTTCGTTTTAAGTTTTGAAATTACCAGAAATTGCGAATATTAGAATAAAACAGGTACTAATTTGGCGGGAATAGAGTCTATGGACTTGTTCTATCTTAGCCTGGGAACAATTGTAGGTCTAATATTAGAATTGGTCCGTCACTTGTAACAAGGAATGATCACAATTAGGTTAGTTTTAGGGTTAGTTAGGGTTAGGTTTAGTTTTCGGGTACAAATGTTAGGTTGTTTTGTAAAGTGATGGACCAATTTTACAGTTGCTCAGTTGTCATTTCCTAGACACAGTTTCCTGAAATTTGCTCAAAACCTAAATTTTTCACGAATGTGTTTTTTTCTTCAACTTTGGATACTTATAACTTCGGATTGGAAACATCTACAGGACTTTGCATTCTTATTTATTTAATTTAACTCCTACAGTCTTTCCTGACGTTTAAATAAAGTTTTATTTGAATTTAAGCGAATGGTGTCTTGGACCAGGCTGACAGAGCTGAGCCCCCACATCAAGCTAATGGTGTCTTGGACCAGGCTGACAGAGCTGAGCACCCACATCAAGCTGATGGTGTCTTGGACCAGACTGACAAGCTGATCAGCCCCATCAAGCTGATGGTGTCTTGAACAAAATCAGGCTGACAAAGCTGAGCAGCCCCGTCAACCTGATGGTGTCTTGGAATAGACTGACAAAGCTGAGCAGCCCCATCAAGCTGATATTTAGACCGGGCTGGCAGAGCTGAGCACCAATATCTAGCTGATGGTGTCTGTCAGTCTGATCCAAGAGCTGACCAGCCCCATCAAGCTGATGATGGCTTGAACAAAACCAGGCAGACAGATATGCAGCACCCCCATCAAGCTGATGGTGTCTTTGACCAGGCTGACAAAGCTGAGCAGTCCCATCAACCTGATGGTGTCTTGGAATAGGCTGACAAAGCTGAGCAGCCCCATCAAGCTGGTGGTGTCTTTAACCAGGTTGGCTCAGCTGAGCACACCAGTCAAGCTGATGGTGTATTGGAGGAGGAGGACTGAGTTGAACACCCACATCAAGCTGATGACCAGTGTCTTGGACCAGGCTGACAGGTTGATCAGCCCCATCAAGCTGATAGTGTCTTGGACCAGGCTGACAAGAGCTGATCAGCCCCATCAAGCTGATGGTGTTTTAGACCAGACTGACAGAGCTGATCAGCCCCATCAAGTTGATGGTGTTTTGGACCAGGCTGACAAGCTGATCAGCCCCATCAACCTGATGGTGTGTTGGACCAGGCTGACAAGCTGATCAGCCCCATCAAGCTGATGGTGTTTTGGACCAGGCTGACAAGCTGATCAGCCCCATCAAGCTGATGGTGTCTTGGACCAGGCTGACAAGCTGATCAGCCCC
>JAQQZZ010104561.1:0-16080 GCA_030265115.1 Mopalia vespertina
AAGATGACCAGGTCTGAGGTATATTTCCAAGAAGATCAATATTGAAATCTCCAAGAATTATGATTTCTTTTTCCTCCGAATAAGCCTTCTCTACCACATTTTCATAATTGCACACCCAAGCTGAAGGGGAATTTGGAAGCCTGTACACATAGCATAGGAGAAATGGTTTAGAATTTGGAAGCTGAATTTCAAGCCATATCATTTCTAATTCTTCACCATTTTCTAAGTCCTGTCTTCTAATGTATGGTATAGTCTCTGAAATATATACTAACACCCCTCCCCCAGATCTCCTCTGTCTGTCTCTTCTTTCAATAATATAACCATCTAATAAAAGTTTATATCTTAAAGCAAAACACTGGATGACTTGATTATATAATCAAACTATTTTTCATGTACATTGAATTAAAAGAAGGAAGGTGGATATATAAAGCAGTTGAACGTAATGTACTGTAATGTATTGTTTTTTTTTATTTCCTGATGTTTGTTGTTTATTTCTGATAGCACAGCCTGATATAAATCAGAAACTCTGTCCTTGAAATCAAATATCTTTCACCGCAATCAAATTGACCTTTGCATGGTTTTGTTTTTGTCATCTAGTTAGTTTGCTAAAGTTGTTATGCAGCACTACGTTGAGAGATGCCCATGAGGCTGTCTCTACACTAATAGAATCTTGTGAGATTCCGGTTTCTTTGATCTTGAAGTTGTAGTAATGACTGAGAAATCTTGGTCACTGAATGCTTTGATCTAGCCTTCTTACCATCTATTAGCTCTATCACAAGACTGCAAGAAAGGTAGAAATGGTATGTTCAGTAAGGATGGTCCGAAACACCAGCCATACTATTCTTAACTTAGAAGATTGATCAGGAAGGAAAACAGTTCATAAAATTTATAGCATTTGTATCAATATGTGATGTTTGTATTGTGTCAACAGAATATGATGAGATTTGAGCATTTTTGATATGGTTGCTCTGTTTAATTTTTCATTGTGTGCAAATATTTTCAATTCTGTCAAACCGGTCCAACTTACCTAAGAGAACTAATGAACTACATTACAGTAAATTGAAATTTTAAGAAATAGTTAGTTATAAATTATATGTCCCAATGCTGGTTTCAATTGTTGAAAAAAACTAATTCTCTTATTTATGGCAAGACCAATGTCATTTATAACACTGTAAACTTGTATTGTCATTGTCGAATAATGCTCTAGACTTTTGAGTGGGAGGATATCTTGGGTGACACCAAGCCTGAATTAAAGCTTGTTTCTGATCAAAACATTGACTTTATGGCTACAGTCAACAATAGTACTGAGATGTACTTGTGACTCACAGTTAACGCTTCTGCCTTTCTAAATAATCCGTGCAGAACACAGAATCTGAAAAACTAAATATGAAAAGAAGAGAAAAAAAGAGGAAATTTTGAGCCTCGAGGGTTTGAGGATCTACTGTACCATAAAAAGAAAATGAAAAATATGTCGTTATCTAAGTGTTTTAGGGATTGAGTGCACAAATTGAGTTTTGTGCAATTGAATAAATACAGTACTCCTGCCTCTTGTTAACTCAGTGTCGATTGTAGGGGTGGCTACAAATCCGCTTAGCATACTAGACCCGAAGCACATGATATTTAACCATGCCAACATGGCCATCGCAATCACAATTACCTGAGGAGACTTGATTAAAACAGCTTTCTATTGAAGCCCTGCATCACTACCCTTATAATTAGGATATTTAGGAAGCTAGGTACTATAAACAATACAGTGGTGGGTTGTTACATATCTAATAGAAAAGGCAACGTCTGAAAATAAGAACTATATCAAAAGGTACAAAAACACCCGTTATTTCCAAATGTTTTAAACCTATAGAAAAATGGGATGTGCATGATTGAGGTAGAATTGATTAAGACGTACAGAGTGTATAAATCCATGCGAGGAAACTGTTACCAAGTGAGGACCATAATGACTGAGTAGGCGGGAACAAGATTACTATTAATTTACCAGGGCAATTAGAATCTTATTAATGACACCCTCCAGCTGAATGAGATTAGATTTAGAACCCTTGTAAATTGATACCATTTTAAACTAAGATACTCTCCTTCAGCACTGACTGTGTACACAAAAACAACATGAAAAATGTGTGGGGCCTTCTCCTTCTTCACAAAAGCGACAAAGAAATATCAGCCCATTGTGTCCTGCAATGCAGGAGTGTAGTAGAGTTAAGTTATATTTCATGAAAACTTGAGTGTTCATATATGCAATGAAAGGGCAGCAAGAACTTCAGTGCATTAGAGTGTAAGAAATAATCAATCCAAACTTTGGATCTTATTGAGACAAAAAATAAAGAATCTTTGACAGTTTTGTCAAATTTGAAGAATGTAATCCAATAAGTTGATGTTTTAGATGTTGTAAGTTAAAAATGCTTCATTTAATTCTATATATGTTATTAACTACATACCTTTTCCATAATATGTTCCAGAGAACAGCTTGGTTTTGCGACTTCATTTCCCATCTTAAAACTAGTACCACTATGTCCACTGAATTCTATTATCAGTTCGTTATGTTTTATTGTGTGAACCCTAGACTGATTCACCAGTCATTTTATTGAAAGACAATATATTTCTATTAACATTTTCCAGATATTTGTAGGTTGAATAATCTTAGCAGCTAGATAGAGACAAACTTTCTTCAAAGCCTGAATAGTTCTCTTGGTTTGTTACAATATTAATTATAAAAAAAATGCTCAAAGTCTATTTGCGGTCTTCATTCAGCTGAACAGTTTTCCGCACAAAGTTAAACACATGGTGAACAAAGAAATCGATTAAAGAATTGCAGCCAAAGGCCCTGTTGCTCAAAGCTCTATTAAGTTCACGGCCTGTTAGACGAAGTTATGCAATAATTAATTTTTATTATGTTGTGACGTCAATTTCTGTATGGCGGCACGTCGTCTAACTGGCTGTTAAGCTTACTGACGTTTGAACAGAATGCTTCGAGTCAGTATCCTGAATGCTGCTAGCATAATATTTCTGGCCATAGCTCCCAGACCACGATAAAATGACGAGTCTTTACTTTGTTTAAGGATAAACCATATAGGTTTAGTGAAGCTGTTAGTAATTTGCATATATGGGGTTGGAACAATTAACTGCTAAATCTGAATGAAGCAGTATTAGTGTGAAATTAATCATATTCTGTGTTTGCATCACCATTGGCAGATCGGCCTACCCTAGAAGAAATTTATTTGTAAGAAATTTGTTTTTTCAGAGTACTTTCTTACCATTTTGTGTATTTTTGTGTTTCAGCATAGCACAGAATTTCAGTATGTGTATTTTGATGGTCTATCAGTGTATTTAACATAAATTATGTGTTCAACATACTCCAGAGTACACTGGGTAGACAGGTCTGCCAATGGTCATACTCCTATGGTTCATGTATGTCAGCAGAGTACCTGCTCTTTACACCTTGTGTGATTGGCTGGTTGTGGATCTGAAGCTAATTTATTCTATGTCATGTGATGTCTAGAAAAGGTTCTTGCAGTGGTTATTTTCTGCTACAAAGTTGAACCTGCTTATTTTTCTCCTAAACAGGAATCCGTTAAGTCTATGATGGCTTTTAGAAAAGATGACAAGAATGTCACACATTTGAACAAACATTTACAATTTCTATCATAATGTTTTTATCAACATTGTAAGATTAGCATTTGTTGTACCTTCTATTTGTGTCTTCTTCTTCTATTTTTGTCCCTCTAATGGATTTTGCATTGGGTCATTCATTCATATTTATCATCTGTTGAGTTTCCTCACTGGTCTCACCATGCAAATGTGAAAATCCTAATGTAAATTGTGTATTGCTTAGCTTTCCTGTATAACTTTTTTATTTGTCTTTCAATTGCTTTCATTCCTGATTTGGAATTTTATTTTCAACTAAATCGGTGAACACATTACATGGCGGTGTTGTAGTTTCAAATTCTATCCCTTTGTCTTAATGATTAAGATATGTGGTAAAGAATGGCTTGGAATGCTGTGCACTTGTTTGAGCATGTCAAACTTTACATGGGTACAAAGGCTATGGTAATATCAATCTACAACAGAAATTGGCCATCGCCATGATGCATTGATTCAGCCTATCAAACAAGAAGACAAAGAAAAAAGAGGTAATCTGTTTTTATTTTTCATGCATATTAATGATTCGATCAATGTTTTTCGCCATTTTATTTTTGTCAGACCTCCTTGGTAATTCTGTGTTCAGCACATAAATAAACCGCTCCCTGGTTTAACAATAGATATTGGTAGAATTTTGCAATGAAGGTATAAAAGAGTTCAGTGGATTTGTTTGCAGAACATGTCATGAAAATATGTGGTATAATTGACAGCACCAGGTTGACTGTTTACTTTCCTCTTGTGTAGGCCCCAGCATTTCATTGACACTTGTTTGTCGTCGTTGGGAATGGACTTGAAGCCACACATATTCTTGTTTCATGTTCAACCTTTAATGGAGCTATTCTCACCAACTTATTAAAAAAAAAAATACCCTGTTACTTAATATATACATTTTGTCAATTCTCTTTGCAAAATCTACCAATTTGATGAAAGCCCTGGAATATTCCACTTTTAGTGGTTATTTTTGTACCCTCAAAAGAGCACTCTTGAGATTCTAGATTTATAACCTGTATCTGGAAACTATCACCATAAGTGCTCCAGTATCCCTAAATGATTGCAGCTATTTATTGAGCTAAATAATTAAATCAACGCTATAGATTGTTTCTCAAATTTATAGCCAGCCCTGTTCTGCTCATTTTCAATGAAAATAATTGTGTATTGGTTGATACTAAGATATCTCTGCAGCTAATCTAAAGGTTCTATAAGTGGCTACAGACTGTTCACTTTATAGCCTATTTTGTTAATGGAGAATTGTTATAAAAAGACATCTGCTTAAGATGCCTTCAACCCCAGCTGTTTGTCATTGGGTTTTATCCCCTGTCTTGCTAGTCCACAGAATCTTCTCTTTTTCATCTTTTGAAATCCAGTTATATCTGGATGAGAATGTTTGCAGGCAAAGAACTCACATGAGTGAATCTATCTTAAGTACACCCAAAAAAAAAAAGAAGACTTTTTTATGATATGATATATATTCCTTTATAAGTAGAATAATGTTATCTTAAGTGTTAAGACTAAGTTGTGAGCACTATAGCACTGGTGATAGACTGGTAATTATTCCAAAGGCTGTTGTTTGAAAAGACAGATGAGACCACCATTTTGGTAACAATATTATTACTATTTTTCTGGCTGTTTTTTCTCCTGTAATATATTTTGTTAAAGAAGAAATCATCGATAATGAACCTGTTTCCCACTCTTATTGCAAATTATTGATCAGATAGTTTACAAAGCATGATTTTATACGGAATTTAGAGCTTTTATTTTCTAATGATTAACCTGTAATGATCCAGAAAAATAAATATTTGTGCTCTCTGCCTTGTCAGACTTCTATCTGAACCCATTATAGGTAGGCTGTTATGAGTCTATATTGCATTCTGTCATATTTCATTTTCCTGTTATTTGAATAACCTTTATTAAAATTTGATGAATTAGGCAGCATAATTTTCTCAAATATAGTTGCAGGGGGTTGGGCTGTACATGTAGCTTCCTGTTGACCTGGTGACCTTTGAGCTAAGGAGGCAATACGAAGCGGATCTGTTTGTGATGTCTTTGTATTGTATCTTGTGATTGTCCTGTCTCATAATGGGTTGTTGTCAGTGGTGGTTTCCTTTACCCAATGTGCTGCTGTTTCTGTACTTTTATTAAATTAAAAGGTTATTGCTTGTCTGTATAGCCCTCCTCTTTTTTTATTTGTTGTCTTCACATCAGTTAATAGACATTAATATTACCAATACAATCTTTTCATTTACACATTCATTAATTTTTTTCTTTGATATAAGAATAATATTTTTCAATTCCTTTTTTATTCTCTTTCTATTTCACCATCTATTTTCATAATGATGTTTAGAATTTAACTGTTGCCTAGATGAAATCCTAGCCCTTATTTATGTTGCAGTTTCGGGAGTTGCCTATGGCTTAATACTGATGTGTTGTCTGGGAAATTGCATTACTAATTGTAATTGCTTGTTAGCGTAGAAACAAGCATAATTGGAGAAGGCTGCCTCCACCAATAAGGAGAAAAACAGTTCATTTCCAACATCCATTGTGCAAAATTAGTAGGAAACAAATTGCAGGACATTTAGTTACAGATAACGATTCTGACATGTCACATGGCAAAATAAAATGGCCATTGATTAAGAGCATCGTTTTGTCAGACAATTTGGATGACTATTGCAACTATCAGGCAACTTAACTTGGCCCTTAGTCCAATAAAGCTGTGTATTTGGCTGGGATAATGCTCAGCATCACTCAGCGTTCAATGAAGGAAAGCCCCGATGAGCTGACAGCTTGTTTCCCTGATATCCTGTCAGTAAAATAAGTACAGCAATCGCTGACCATGGTGGTGACCGCTAGACATGATCAGCGTACTTGATTATTTTACCACCACTACCGTCAAGTAAATTAGGATAAGATATAACATGCTTCTCATTATTATACCATGGCGACTGTCAAACAGAATTAGACCTAGGCTAGTAGCTTCAGCATCTCCTGATAATGTTACCATGTATATGGTCAAATAAATTAAAACTGTGTTTTCCTTGGTGTTGATTGCCAAGTGAGAAATGTGTTATAAATTCATCATGGCCAAAATAATATAAATGGAATTTCTTTATTTGTTACTTTTATCATTAGTTGATTAATTTTACTCCTAAAATAGCAGAATCATTTTGTTGGATAAAATTCCAGTTGATAACTATTACTGTTGTGGAAAATGTTAATGCCATCATTTTGGAGATAATGCTGCTTGCCCATTATTACCTTAGTATATCCGTTAACTGTTTTCCAGCTAGAGTTTATCAGGAAATCCTAAACAAGTCTAGGAATAAAGCAGCAGGATGTATGTCATAGGCTGGTATTTGGAATTTGTGAGTAGCACTAATTCCTGATCTGTCAGTTATATGCCCCAGAAGCGATACAGTTTGTTCCCTTATTGACTTGCTGGAGATAATATTAGCAATAACTAAACAATATAACAAAAAGTGATGCAATTTATTTTATGTCTGTACTAATTGATAACATTCCCTAAAGATAAACACCCAGGCAGGATACTCAACCTAGGTATGTCAATTCAGATGATAATAAAATATTCCACTGTCAGACATGAAAAATGGTAATGTAAAAATAAATGGAGAAAAATGTATATAGCGTTGATAGAATGGAGTTTACAGTAGGTGGATCACTTATCATTAGTAAGCTTTGACATATGAGGCTGGAAATCAGATCGTTGTTGTCACCAAGGCAATCTATTGTGTATAAATTGAACTTTAGCAATACAAGACAATTTACAGACTTTCTAAATACATGTATGTATGAAAGAAAAAACTGGGATTTTTGTTTTTCTCAATCAGTATGAGCAGTAATTTTGTCATTATCAATTTACACTATTAGACTTGATTCTGATCAATAAATATTAACTTTTCATCCCCCTTTTTACCATTTAGGCAGGGGTTTACAAAAATGTCATCTTTTGTGAGCTGTAGTCAAATGGAATATAATTTAACATTATTTACAACACTGTCGACTTTCTTATGGTGACTTATTCTGCCATGGTCTTTTCATAATTTGACAATTCACAAAGAGAAAACTGTCATGTAGTGTTTGCCTGTTATAAGAGTTTATGAGGTTTGAAAGCTCAAGGTCTCAGAGGGACTGTAAAACTGGACTGAACCACAGAATATACATGGTTGATATGGCTGCCTGTTGGCAGAGAGTTGAAGTCCTCTTGACCTGAACATGATCAGGTTAGCTTTGGTTTAACTCACTGCAGTCATTTGAGCTGCAGGCAGTCCTGTCCCCAGCCTCCCTCCTTCCCCTTCCTACCCATCGGAATCCAGAACCATCCCATTCTGTCTGGACAGCACTTGACACTCAGCCGGACATTGATTGGTGCTTTACAGCCTTTGCCACCATCAATTAGAGCTGTTCACAGGCTTGGTCTACTGACACATGTTTGGCCTCAACACTTTAATAAGCCTTTCAATACAACTACTGCATCTTCACCTTCTCGCCGTATGTCCAGTTTGGAGAAAAGTGATGTTCAATTTACATGCTGGAATACTGAACACTATAGAAATAATTTACTGCTGTTCTATCTTGTAAGCACATTTACAAGTGCATCAAGAAGTCAAATGTCGCCTCAATATAGGTGTCTATGGAGTTATGTCTGAGTTAACGGAAGGCCATGCAAAACTAGGAGAACTTGTCAATGTGTTGTTTTTTACCAATATACCCAAGTTTCTATAAGGTTAACAATCTTGTGTAAACACACTGTCATCTTTTCAGAAATAAATATCATTTTGCTAAGTTGGATATTTATCAAATTGAATATCTAAAATAAACGTCAACAAAACTCCACATCATCTATACTACTATCTTGGTTATTTTTCTACTCTTTTATTTATCAGCTCATATGTCTCATATGTCCTTTCAGCAATCAGACTTCCGTGATAAGTTTTATTGATATTTATCACTTGTGGCTATTTGTGCAATATTAAGCATATATCTGCATCAAACTCATGTTGGGGGACTTCTGCTTTGCTGATTTAAAAACATGCCTGCATACACATGTACATTTATTTTGTTATTTATGAAATTTTTTAATATTATGAGAACGTGTACATAGCTATGTTGTGTAGGAGTCATAATTTAGTACAGGTGGATTGATATTGAAAAAAGCACCATAAAAAAACCCCATTATAATGACGTATGTACATATGAAAACTATAAATAGGGAATGATAAATCATGCTGGAAGTTTGTAATTAGAAATGTGATCGAACATCTACATTCATGAAAATCTTACATGATTGGAATGTCTAAGATGTTCCTGGTTGAAATATTGCTGCAATCTCCACAGAGCATGGAGAATATCTCCTGTCTCTCCCCCCAGTATTTTTGTCTCTCATGCCTTTATCTAATAATAAGCCAGACTAATAACTCTTGTTGATTCGTCTCCATGGTATTGAGACAAGTTCTCCTTTAACACATGAACTATTAAAAGCCATGGCTAGACGTCTTTATTATACAATTATATTTTCTATGCCTCGTTTTTGTCTTCTTTTTTCTCATACATGGTCCGTACAAGAATGCTTTTTGCATGAACTATTTTATGTGTTTTGTCCCATTGTATCATCTTGAAGGCTGTATTTTTCAGTTTTATAATTCACCTGTTGAGAGTAAGGTTGTCTTATTGTAGCTGTTAAGGGAGTTAGGAACCGAGATCATCACAAAGCTAGTACCGTTTAAAAGCCTGCATTATCACAAAGTCTTCCCTTTATGTTTAATTTTTGAGTACTTTGTGTTGTATGTTCCTTGATGGTTCCCCTACCTAATGGATTTCCTTTCTTATACAGTTATATCCTGGAATATATGGACCAAAGGGTATAATGGTCTGTGGTTTGGATTTACTATGGTTTCCTTTTGTGCTCCGATAATGGTACTCTAGACAAGGATTTTATGACCAACTAGAAAAAGCCTTTACATAAAACATAGCACATGCACTAAAAACTAGAGAGTATTTGCTATTTGTCTAGTCTTTGATATTGTGTTTATTATATCATTGATGCCTTTGTCCTTTGTTTTCTCTCATTAATTTGAAATAAAGTACACTGGTAGAAGCTCATCTGAGCTAACTGTTTGTATGTGAATATCATGATATACCCTCCATCCACCAAGAGGATTGTGCAGCTGTTCACAAATTCCCACATATTTCCTGTGATAGTTGCATTTGAGATTGTATTGAATTTTTATTTTGGCGCTTTTTATTGAGAAACCGGATACTTGAAGTCGTAAAAATAAACTTAGTGTTTTGAACCAAGAAATTTTTTTTGTGAATAAAGTTAAACATAATTTAAAATAAAATAAGGCAATAGTTATGTAAATATTCATAGTTTTGGTTTAAAAGGATGTATAATTTGTTCCTACTTACCTTCAAGTTCTAAAAGATTTTATGTACTGGTAGTAAGTTAAGAGATTATATATCTAGAAATGATAGTCTGTAACCTTATTTAACTGTATGAATGTGAATAATGGGTTAGAGAGAATCATGGACAGCTCCTAGAATCGGGCGAATATAGCCTTGACCTTATGGGCTCTTGGTATAAGCTCCATTCATTGTGTGATTTATGTACCTATCCTGAGACATTCCCCTCAGGAATTTCACCCGGTAATTGTATGGGTGTTAAACCCAGGCCACCAATAGACTTTCTCATTTGTCTTGTATCTGGTTAGCCCCCTTTATGGAGAAGTGATCAGAGGTGAAATTTATAATCACCCTGCCCTTGTCCCTATGCATCACTAAACCAGAAGTTAGCAGTCTGTCAGACCCGTTACCCATATATTGGCCATCAGCAATGAAGAAGAACGGAAAAAGCTGGTAATTTTGGTAGAGTCTTATATATAGATGGTGTTACTCTTCTGGTCACCAGAGCAGAAATGACACGTTTGTCATAACCATGCTATGGCCACTATGAAATGTACCTGGAAAATGTTATTTGGCGATTTTGTCGCCTAGTATAATGAATTTGAGATTAAGCTAATAATCACTCATTCTTCGTGAAAGCAGAAGTTATATTTGCCAGACTAAAATGTTTGTTTATAACAAATGCCAAACTTACAAAGCCTCGGTCCTTGGTAACAGAGAAATGACTTTATTAGGAGGTAAGGATGGCTTTATCAGGAGGTTAGGGTGTCTTTATCAGGAGGTACAGTTGTCTTTATTAGGAGGTTAGGGTGTCTTTAT
Source organism: Mopalia vespertina (assembly GCA_030265115.1). Lineage (NCBI taxonomy): Eukaryota > Metazoa > Mollusca > Polyplacophora > Chitonida > Mopaliidae > Mopalia > Mopalia vespertina. Next base: position 10,882 of record JAQQZZ010104561.1, read on the forward strand.
CAGGAGGTACAGTTGTCTTTATTAGGAGGTTAGGGTCTCCTAAAAAATGTTTTTTTTTATCTTATAAAAAAGAGATGTGTGTCAATATGAAATTAAGGCAGACGTGTTATTGCATACTTACTGTAAATCTCCACGATCATAGCCAGTGGCATCACCAGAATGGAGACCAGAAGATCTGCAATAGCCAGTGACATAAGAAAATAGTTTGTGGTATTCTGTAAGCGTCTTTCTCGACACACTGCTAAACAGACAAGAAGATTTCCTCCGGCAGTCGCCAAGATAATAAGAATTAGCGCAATACTTCCCCATTTGGGCTCCATGACCTCCAGCAATGTGGAGTTTGAAGACGTGCCATTCTGAAGTTCCCATGTTGACAGGCTATTGTTCATCATCATATTTGTGTTGTCTTTTTCTTGATTTCAAAATTTACTTCACAGTTTTGTTGCACAATTCCTTATCTGGGATGCATGTCACTCTTTTTCTGATCAAGAAATTAAAACCAAATAAATAAAACTGTTTTTATGGCTAAAGTAAAATTTACACTTTGTGAAGGTGAGAAACCCACTCGTTAAACAATCTCTGAGAATATCCGGGCTGTTCATTGACCGGAAAATGTTGGACTTTTGTTGCTGACATGACTGAAGCCAGGCAGAAAATTCTCCAGCAGTGTGAAAAGTAGATCACCTGAATGTTAGAGAAACATTATCACTGTTGGCAATTTCCTGTTCGTTCTTGATTCTCCGAAGCGGTGGACGAGCCAGATAGGTGACCACGTCGTGGAATCCTTACTTGAATTACTTGACTTCACGTTGGCACGTAACATCTTGTGGACACATTACCAAATGGGGGAAGTGACGCATTACTAAGCATGAATTCCTACTGGAATTGCATCCTCAGTTAAGCTGACATGAAAAATGGAATGCAATACCAAACAAGATCAAATCCAAATTCGAGATGCCTGTCACATGAATGTATACTTCCAGGAAGACAAATCATCAAATATTGCTGCAATTAGTTTAAGATATATTGAATGTAGTAAAATTGCTTCTTCTGCTGAAAATAGTTTGGACTGTTTGGACACATGACTCTATTATAATAAATCCAAATTTTTCTTCAAAATAACTGATGCCATGAGATATTAGGGAGTTAAATTTCCCAATGAAATAAACTGCTCAATTTACAGGACATTAAAATTCCATATGTTGACAAATTGAAACTCAATTAAAGGTGCCTATGATTAAAATGGCATCGTTACTTTAGTTGGCATGATAATTTGTGAACAGTAAATTATTTAATTATATTGATCTGGCAATATCTTGTGAATGCATGTTCTAACAAAATTACATCCCAAAAGATAGAAACAGAACTTTTTGTAAACATTATTCTGGATTAAGAAAGAATCTCTTTGCTGAATCAATATAGCATGAAATTGCATCTTCCAGAAAACTGTCCAAGCACTGCACTTTCCATGAAATTCGGTTAAGGACAGTTTTGGAGAGATTAATAGATGAGAAAAGTTCAAAAATGAGTTCTTCAGTTACCAAGTGAAAAATGACAATGAGTGGCTATTAGAATCACATAATCATCACTGGATCATTTCCAACTTCTTGTTTAATATCCAATCAAGATAGAAGGTTTCTGGAATTGAAGTCCATTGTTTTTGTACCTGAGAAAGAGAAAAAAAATTGTAACTGACATTTAGAAATTACAGATAATCCTAACTGGATCACAAATTTGTGTATCCCATTTTCTACCATGTTAAACACAATGAAATAAATAAACAATATTTTGTTGAATTTGACATACGGTAGGATAAAGAAGTTGATATCCATAAATCTTTATACCACAGTCAAGAGAAAATAAGATACAATATTGCTTGCAGTCGACTGTTGTCAAAGCCTAAGCTATATGTCAGAAAACTGTTGAAGATATTTTAAAACTATTTTATATATATATATGTTGGCCCTTATGACATATTTGCTCAGTGTCAGATACTTAGAGTAAAGGTAACTATCGGATTGTTTTACAATATATGCTAATCTCTCCTTAAATCTAATATGGTGTGGAAGGACAAGAGGAAGTTTTCTGTTGCGCCTTGTGCAACTATAGGGGCAAGATGAACGCAATTTATCCTCCTGTCTTTGTGTTACATGTTGTCATTGTCCTACTTTACTCCCTGTCTCTTTGGAGTTTGTTGTTGGTGATGTTAGATGATGTTAAGGGAGCTACTTCAGGTTATCATTTACTATACAAATAGTAATACATTTGGGCTCCCATATGAGTTTTGAAGCTAATTTAGTATAGTAAATGATTTTGTGGAGTCGCTCAGGAGTTTTATTTATTTAATATGACCACATATGAGTCTTGAACAACATATCATAAAAGTGTCATGTTGTCCCTTAGCTCCTCGGGCACCATTGCAACAGGAAGCTGCCTCCCAGCCGCTCATGTCTTAGTGGGATCCCTGATAATGGTCTGATGACACTGGGATAGAAAGATGGAAAATCTCATACTATTATTCTGTGTCCCTTAGAGATTTTACATATTTCCACAAGTACATGTGAAACTGTAACAAACGTATAGTTTCTTATAGTTTCAATTTGTAATTTCATTATTCTGAGCTGGCAGATTAGAGTAAAGTGTTTTCACACTGTTTGGTGTTGCGGGAATTGTTAGCATCAACACAGACCTTCAATTGGTGCTAAACATAAATAATGTATTAACAAACTGCTGCCTTAAAAAAGCATTTCCTTGTCTGCCTGGTTAACTTTGGTAGTAGTTTGCTCTGCTTTTACCACTGTATGAATAAAAAATAAAACCTAGTATTTTTACCCATATGTTTAATTCATTAGCTTCTCTGCAATTATAAAAAAATTCTAGTTCTCCATGCAATGCTTTACAGGCCTACACTTTTTTTGGTATCAATATCGACTTCCCGTCTTTGTTAACCAATTTCAGCTTTTTATTTAGTCGTGGTAGTTTTTATTTTTGGAAGAAGCATTTGAATGCACGTTTTTAAAATATAAAAAAAATAATCATTTGATGAATGGGATATTCAATGTTAAAAGGGGAGAAATCCTCGGGTTGAAACAGCTTACAATGCATCTAAAGCTTTCTAGGAATTCATGCTCAAGGTGGCTAGTTCACCCTTTTTTTCTATTAATCATTTGAAAATCATGTCTATGTTAATCTGTCCATACTGACTGCAGTTTAAAGTACTATATTAGATTGACTATGTCAGGAAACTGTTCTTTTAGACAGACTTAGCTATTGTACAACAAATGTTTTGACAAACAAAGCTTTACAAGCTATAAGGCCTGATTTGAGAGCGGTATGATAGCAAACCAATTCAAGGTTGTTCTTGTTTTTCTTTATCTCAAGATATTACAAGTAATTCAGAAGATACTCTTTTGTGAAACACTTCATGAAAAAGTAATAAAAAAGTAGCTACTGTCCTTTGTAATATCCAGGATTTATTGATGATTTGTAAATATGTTTTATTTATGTGTGAAAACATAAATGTAAATATCTGTGTGTATATGGTGTTTTGGAAGCTCTGATTTGTGCTTGTACAGTAGTAGAATACGCTGGGGGGTTAATATAATGCTGTGTCAATCACTGTGTGATAAATAATTCAAAATGTGCATTGTTGTGAATGATATAGAGAGAGAGTTAATGGGAAAATCATTAAGTGGTCTAAAACTACATTTATCATTCATTATTTTAAAAATGACATGTAAGCTTATCTATATTTTTATATAATCCTTATACTAACAGTTTATATATTTTAATACTTATAAAACTTCATCCAGAAAGTAATGTTATGTTTAATTTGATTTGCCAAGTTCAGAAGAAAAATTTGTAAATTTGTATTTTTGACTGTTAAGTTATTAGAGGAATTATAGTATTCCTCTGCATTATTCATTTTTATTGCCCTTGAAAATCATTATGTATTGATTCTTTAATAAAGTTTCTGGGCCATTAAATTTTATCTTTATGATTGAGTATCACTTTTGCTATAATTCTTCATTGTCAATGGCGGAAAACGGAACAGAAACAATGCCAGGGTTTGTGGTTGGCACCTTGTAACTGTCATCATAAATACAAATCCATGATACTTTAAGCCTTCTTTATTGAATATATGGGTGATCTATGAAACTACTAATAATATGTAAACAAGTGGGAAAGCTGGTGATTTTGTATTTTATAATGTCATTCTAACTCCATTAGGCACATGTCATTCTGATGTTACAGCAAATTTTCCCTCGAAATTCTAGCACTTAGGAGTTAGAAGAAAAAACCACAAACCATGTGCTTGTTGCCAAAGATTCACAATTTCATACACAATGGTGGTAGGAAAACTATTTATATTTTCACTCCTCTCTATTTTAATATAACAAGAACTGTTTTCCTAAATTTCTTAAAGGAGAAAAGGGGAAAATAAAACTCTCAAGAGGAACAAAAATAGAAAGACCCAACCCTAATGTAATTAATATAACACTTGGAATTGTTTCAAAGTGTCAAGACAATTTACAAAAGTTCATGCAGAATGGTTAAACACATCAACCACTGATGACCTCCATGTTTTGATGTCTGAGAATAAAGAGAATTAATTATCTCCCTCACAAATTTTTTCACCCTTACATAATGTTCTCCATAAAAAGTCTCGGTTGTATTAATAGCTTTTAAGACTTTTTATGCAATAATCTGACATGAAAAGTTAATAATAATATATTTGAAAGAAATAATGATTTGTTCTTGATGAATTTCTGCCATTTCAAGCTTTACATTTAGTATGTTGCCGCAGATGTGTATAGTTTTGGTAAAGCTTTACAGCGCCCATCTGTCAGATAAAACAATAATTCAAACCCTGTTTACTCCTATCTGTCTACATGCCATTGAATAAATAACGGGCATCTGATGTTTGGCTAACAAAGTTAAACATAAGCAAAACAAGCAAGATTTGTTTTCCCATCCTGTAATGCATCATTTCATGCCTTGTTTGATGCTCCTTGTTTGATACATACTTTTGATTCTGGTGTGTTTGTATAAGTGAGAGGGAATAGAGGGCCTCCGGGAAGATCAACGGTCTGTTTGTTGACTGAGCTTATTAACCCTCTTAAAATAAAAACTGTTATTACATGTAATAATTTAGTTGTCAATAAATCAGCTTGTACTGCTGTTCTTTTAACAATATAT
>JAQQZZ010104572.1:0-16080 GCA_030265115.1 Mopalia vespertina
GGTGGTTGGAGGGAGCTTCCTGTTGCCCTGGTGCTTTCTGAGCTAAAGAGGAACAGGAAGCCGATATGTTTGTGATTTCTTTGTATTGTCCTATGAGTGTCCTGTATTTGACCTCTGATGTTTTTGTTTGTTGCCAGTGGTGTCAGGGGTGGTTTCCTCCACCCATTGGGCTGGAACGAATAAATAATTGTTGTAATAACTGGCCAAGATAGCTGTTGTTTGAATTATTTCATCTGTTACATTGTCACATGTTACAGATAGGAGCATTTATTATCAAGTGTGTATTGGTTGAGCTATTTGCAAATGTATGTTCAATTACTGATGCCACATGTGGTTAATAGGTGTTAATTAGCAGGCTGCAATTTACTCAATTCACAATGAGATGACCAACTCTACTTTAAAAATCTGCTTTATTTCTCAATATATACATGTAAATTACACATCCACACATTGAAACAATTCAGAATAATGAACAAATTTATTGCAAAAAAAATAAATTAAAATGAATTAGTTCGAAGAAGTGTGAATGAAAGAGGTGCACCAGCCAAGAAATAGATCAGATGTATAATTTAGCTCCAATCATATTTTACAGAACAGTACTTGGTCGAATGTTTACACTTACTCTTTGGCTTTTAGTAGATTAGAATTATAAAAGTTAACAATTTTTTTTTAGTTTAGCTTTTTTTTCCTAGACTCTAAAAGATACCACAGTATTCATGTCTATGTTTGGTTGATATAGGATAGAACAGGTTGGACTGTAAGAGTATCTTTAAATAACTGGGTGGCCCGTGGCTTAGTGGTAGCGTGTGTGCTTACTAATCCTACTTCCATTTACCGTTCACGAGATCGAGTCCGTCTGTCGACCATCGGGTATATGAGTGAGTCACTCTATGTGGCTCTGGCAATCGCGGGGTGGTTTTACAAGGTTTTCTCCTGGTTTTTCACCGTAATTAGGCAAGTAGCAGTGTGTAGTGGACAATCTGTCGTCATATGAGTGAAATACACTTGAGTACGACGTTAAACCATAATCAAACAAACAAACAATAATATCTTGGCAGCAGAGGGAGGTTTCTGTTGAACTGGTTCTCTCAGGTCCAAGGATACCAATCAGTTGTGACTGTTGTCGGTCTTGATTATTCTGTTTTGTATTTGTTGTGGCTTATATTTGTTGTCATTGACATCAAAGGGTAATTTGATTCACCTATTGGACTAGCAAGTCATGAATGAAATCATCAACCTAAACTTAAACATCAATCAAACAAACTTTCAGGATTAACTTTGATAATCATCACATAAACGACACAAATGCATATGACAGTTTACCCATTGCATGTGTATACTTTAATTTAAAGATCTTCGATTTGTCCCCTGCTTCTAAAGTAGGAGGGGAACTTAGAAATGCTCCTTTCTGCCTGTCACAAATGTTCTGGACACAATAACTTGGAATGTAACTTCAAACTTGGAATGTTGCTTTATCCTGTTTGGATGAAAGATGGGATTACATTTCGCCAAATTCGGCAAAACTATATGGCTGTCCTCAGGTGTATATGTTATGAAGGCATTTACAGGAGAACAAATTCGCAGATTAAATTGAAACTTTGAATCTAGCTTGCTTGCTTTAAGACAACTTCTGTGATTGCATTTTACCAAATTCCATGAACAAAATGGCAATCTTTGTAAATTTTTCAATGTTTGCATTTGCAAGTGTTCTGAACGCAGTAACTTGAAAACAAATTTTCCTATTAAATTCCAGCTTGGAATGAAGCTCCTCAGATCTTAGGGCCAAGATAAAGCTGATCTGTGTAATTATTGTAATGTCTTTGTATTGCTTCCTGTCTTTTTCTTGTCTTGTCTTTGTTTGTCGCCAGTGGCGTCGCGCGTGGATTCCTGTGCCCATTGAACTGGCAAGCCTTCTTTTGAGTAAAATAACCTTAAAAGAGGGGATAACAAATCTCACTTGTATTGGTTATGTTAAACTTTGTTAGCCAAACATGTGTATGCTCACTGTTAAGTCAACTTAAATGTAGACAGATTAAAGTGAACATGGTTTGAATACTATCTGATAGATAGGTGGTGTTTAATTCAATCAAAGCTCATTAGTGATTTGGTAACACATTAAACGTAAAGCTTGAAAGGGAAGAAATCCGTCAAGAAAGTATACTTTTTCTGTGCTCACTCTTTTTGTGGAGGAATATTTCATTTAAATTCTTTAAAGATGATTAAATTAATTTAACCCAGATTTTATATAAAGCATTACGTCATGGTAAAAAATGACTAGTTATTTTCCAAGGGAGATAATTAAGTCTTGACTCTTTGAAACTATTCCTAATGAGATGTTAATTACATCAGGATGTGATCTTTCTATTTTTGCCCCTCACAGAGTTTTATTTTCCCTTCTTTTAAGTATGGCATTAAATCTCAATCAAACAAAAGAAACACACACATCAAGTCTGTATGTGTTGTGAATGCTATAAAGCCAAAGTTCACAGATAACATGTAAGTTTATATTTTAATTGTAGGTTCATCCTATTCTAACTATGGATGGGATTGCATTCGGTGTCTGGGGCTTAGCCAGTAATCAAAAGTATGGTGTCCAAAATGGTTATTTTGTCTCATTTTTTAAGTAACTGGGTGTCTAATACTACCAGTATCCCTATCTCCTGCATGTTAAAGTTGCTCAAAACAGGGTGTCCAAATGAGGCAATTGTTCATTTCAGGGTGTCCATTTGGACGGGTGGACACCCATCTGCTTAAGCCCTTGTTCAGTTGCCAACAAATTACTCCTGCCAATATGGTTTCTATTGCACATTTGACAATTTTCAGATGTTTATGCTGTAAACTTGATAACTTGAAAACAAATTCATATATTAATTTTAAACTTGAAGTGTGTTTTCTTTCATTGGGAGAACAGAGGATGTTTAACCAAATCACCAGTGGATCCACCGATTGTATATTTATACCATGGGTGAGAAATTAATTTGTGCACCTTTGAAAGTTTTCAAATGTTTATACTGTGAACATGATAACTTTAATTTTTTTTATTCAAAATAGGCCTTTAGTTGCGGACCTTGGACTCTGCATGTTATACCTTCAACATAATATCAACACTGATAGCCTGAAGCTATTGCACACACATTAATGTTTCTTTATTGAACATGCACTATTATTTCATTTTAGAACAGATTGTCCACTATACAATGTACATGTGCTATCACATGCACCAATCAATACTAACAGCAATATTTAGATATTTCCATATTATCTAAACGGTGAGGACAAAGCCAGTCTGACTAGGGTGATGTCAGCCTTAACCGTTATGTCCATGCCAGGTATTTTGCTAACCTGATAGCATAGGTCACTGGAATAATACTGGCTGAATGATACCATTATAATGTGTATATCCAGGTGTGGCTACAATCCGTATGGAATTGATGCTACATCATATATCCAGATATTTTCTTGTGTCTTTGATGTACATGTACCTGGCCTCCTGGCAAATATAAATTGATGACAGATATAATTCCATGATGTTTTACATATTATTGTCTAGCCCGGACAATATATTTTTTTTGCTATTTTTTTTTGACCTTTTTTTTACCTTTTTTTTTCTGACATTTGATGTGAATCTGATGACCAGGAAACTGAATCACAGCTGCTGCTTTTCTGGTACATACATTCTACATCGAGATAGGTACACCTATGTTTTGATAATATAAATGCACATACACTATAACTTAACAATTCATCTACATCTTATATATTACCCTAAGGTCCCCGGTTCGAATCCTGGTGGAGGCAAGCAAATTTTTCTCTCTTCATCTATTCAAAAATATATATTATACATTAACTGTAAGTACAGCGATAACTCCAACCAAAGAAACAAATCTTTGGTGACTGACAATACACGTATGTGTTTTGAAGTCCTCTTTATTATGCCACAGTCAGCAGTGGATGTACCGGTTGCATATTTATACCATGGGCTAGAAATTAGGTTGGTTAAATATAGTCTTGTAATCTTGTTATCATGTAATCAAGAAGGATGCTGATCAAGAAAGTGTGTATTTCATTTTCTAAGCCTAAGCAAAGTAAATCGAACAGACTCATGTCTTTTAAATGTTTCATTATTTGTCTCGACCTTTGTATTTGTGTTGTTAACCTTACAAGGTTAGGGTTTCATTTGAGTTTCACCTGCCTTAATGATAATAGAATTGTGAGGCAGCAGGAGAGGGCTGTAGTTATACAGTGCCGGTTGTCTGTATACTCAGTCAGGTGACACTGAAGCTGGCTTTGTGTCTAGTTCCACTGCCTGCTATAGGTGATAATGTAAATTCAGTGGTGCGCGACTATAGAGCAGTTGTTCTGGCATTTATTCCCCAGTATTGATTAGGTTGGGTTTGGGTCATACATGTTTAACTGAAGCAGCTGAGCTGAGTGATACCAACCAGCCTAGAAACACAGCTCTACTCTTGTCATATATTATGCATGTGGATCGGAGAAATTAATTTAGCCATCCTTGAACCAACCAATCAACTTGCAGGATAGCCTTGCTGCTGAATTATACTCATTCCATGCTCTAGGAACAGAATGCCGACATAGAGTAGAAATAACGTAAGGCGCTGAACTGCGCGGAAGGAAGGATGGGAGCGGTAAATATTGCTTTATTCCTCTATTTTTTTCTTTCTGTGTGATTATTAGATGCCATAGTTGATACCAATTATAGATGTGGCAGTTATTCTACACATGAAGACTGCTTGTTTTGAGTGGTAAAACTGTTGTGTGTTGGTCAGATCTTGTCAACATAATGTCCCTTATTAGGTGACCTCCATCTGTCATTTCCATCTACCTTGACTTTGTGTACTGGCCTATTGCCACTTTTTTATATTTATTTTATATGTGTTAGTGAAAAGAAAAACCCTTCAAATTAAAGCTTGTGCAAGTCTTTATTGAAAACCAAGATTTTTTTTCTAAAATCAATACATTCTGTGTTGAGAAAGTGTGGACTACAGTGTAGCTTAGCCTGCACTGGTGATTGGTCGAGATGCAGGTCAGAAAACATATGCACATTTACAATGAGGGAATTTTAACAGATTAAGACTTCATCCTTTTTACGGCATTAGAAGGAATGTATACCTTTTATTCAGTTACTACTTGTAGTTGTTTTTATACATGATCACTGTTATAGTGTCTGTAGAAATTAGAATGTAAGATAAATGGTCCTCAAGGAGTGGAGGTTTTGTATGTGGTCACTGGTCAGTTCAAGCATTAAGATTTTCAGTAAATAGATAATTTGAGTATGTCTGAAATAGGGGTGTTACGACACACCCCTGCCACGGTTCGATATGTATAATCTAGATATTGGCATCACGATACGATATGTATGGCGATATGTATGTTCTTGATTCAGGCTTCACAAGCATAAAAATTTCATAGTTATTATGGCAAATCAAAATGGATTGGTTGGTTTGTTTGGTTATTGATTGTTCCATGAAATAAAGCCATAATTAGAAGATTCAAATAAATATATATTTTCAATGCCTCCACCGTGATACGAACTCTGGTCTCAGGCTTTCAGAGCCATAATTCACAATTAAGTGATATCACGATACAGGGCTATATAATATCATCAGCAAAGATATCCTGAAACACCGATGCATCAGGGTATTGTACACCCCTAGTCTGAAAGCATATTAGTTTTGAACAATTTCATTTAGAGGAGAATAATAGCTTTATGTACAGATGGTTATTTATGGATGTATTTATTGCAAAAATTGGGAACCCTAAGTAATTTTTCTCCTAGGATTCTAACACAGATGTGTTCAGACATACAACAGCATGGATCTGATGTTTCAAGTGGCTTACTATTAACCCATACATCTGTCAAATGAAGTATAAACTGTGGTACCTAAAAGCAAACATGTATATGTACCTTTACAACCTTGACATTGTTGTGGCTAAAATGGAGTTAGGTGCACGGTTGGCTTTTCACATAGTTTATCATGTTACTTGTCCTGTACAGGCAGTCAGCCAACGTGTTATCTTTAACATCACATGATGTTTTACATAGAATAAATCATAATGAAGTGCACCTTAATGCTAAAATGGCTATTAGTCTTACTATCCTTGATAAACCAATGTTTCTTTCAACATAAAGATGGCCATGGGCTAAGCACATATATTTCTTAATTGATAGGTCTTGGGATCGAATGCAGTAGGGTTTCATGTAAAGCCTGCCGCACACGAGCGATTCTCCATGGGCAACTAATTGCAATAGATTTTCCGTTGGCGACAGCTTTTGCCGCACACGCTGTGATTCTGAGTCTGCGATTTTTAAAAGACGTTCATCACAAATTGCATAGAGATTTATCTTTGATCTTGAACATTATAGACACAGGCGACAGAGCTATTTTATTATTCATGCGTCAATTTTTTTAAAATTTAAATCATGTGACCCTGTCTTGGTTACTGATTGGATGTGTAACTTCTGGCTGCAATTTTCTGTCACATCTTTGCCGCACATGGGGAGATTAGTTGTCGGCGATGAGTTGCAAGATACATGTATTAAACATGTTTGATCCCTTACAACTAGTTGCCGACAGTGTCTAGTCGCGTTGCAAGCCTGCTGCACACGGGGCGTTTTTTGTCGCTGACAGAATCGCTTGTGTGCGGCTGGCTTTAGCTGGAGGCTTAGGGCAAAACATTCAGCCATCATATGATTATTATAGATACATGTATGACTATTTTATGGGTCTTGTTTAGGGTTGATATCCCTAAACCAGACCCATAAAATATCATACCACAACGGTTGTGGTTACACATGTAGGTTTAGGGTTAACTTTAGTGTTGTGTTCAGCCAGTTCAGGGTTAGTGTTTGGTTTAGTATTACCCCCAACCAACAAGTAAAATTTCACATTATATATGTCCTGACAAACATTACCTTTCCAAAACGATAAAGATGCATGGGATAATAAAATTGATGGGTGTTGCCCAATAGCCTTTGAATCTAACAATTCAAAAGTTGGTGTGCATGAAGGCTTACACTGTAACAGATTGCAATTTCTGTGACTTCAAAAGGTTTACAATTATCCTAAGCGAGTAATTAGCCACTACTCAGCTACATTAGATACATTATTCATTTCTAATTATATCTTTTGTCTAAAAATAAACTATTGTACAGAGAATCCAGGTTGAGGGTTTTATTAGTTGAATCAGTTCAGGATTCCATGCTGAATGCAGATTAACCTACAGATACAGATAGACCTTACTCAACAAAGGTGGATTACACCATATGTTCATAATATTGTGACCATAGTCTAATTAATTTATCTGATTGGTGTAGCAGTGTAATTTAGGCCTGCTGCCTAAGTCCATAACATAGTCTCAGCTAGAGACCCATCCACCTGTCTTTTTCGACCGGCAGATTTCTAAAAGTGGTTAAAATAAAAGGGAAAAAGTCAGAATTTTAACATCGGAAAGATATGAAAATTGACAATTTTGACAGGCAAAATTCCTCAAAATATGGATTTATGACAGGCAGATTTCCAATCCTAGCACTTGTCACTTGTCCATAACCTTTAAAAACTACACTTATATACACTTTTTCAACGTAATTGAATTGTGTATATTTATAAATGATAAATCAATTTCATGTGCATTATAAATATAGCAGTTAATTTTTTGTCTTAGAAAATTTAAATCAATCTTTTGTGGTCACCAAATATTTTTTACACATATCTAGTCTTTGTGTATCTGACATAAGCTCACACATTCATTACAATATATATATATTATAATATACAGAATTATAAGGCGTTTTAAGATTTTTACACTGTCAACATAAATAGGCCTAAAAATGTAGATTTGTACACAGATGTCCTCTTATGGGTCACATGTTAGAGCGATGGTCTCCAAACAGAGCCACAGTTTACTGGTAAAACTGTTAATTGATTACTGCACAGTGTATTTGTATGTGTTACTGTGTGGTATTTGGTAACACCTGATTGATTACAAGTACATTGAAATTGGAATCATTTCACATGCATATATGTGATAATTTACTTTACTACAGGTGAAGGCCACATCTGGTTTCAACAATTTCCATCAACACTTTTGATTCTAATTGAAATTAAATCATCTAACAACAATTACTTCCTAGAAAACAACAAAATTAAAACTGAAATTATAATTTGTGTTATTCATGCATATAACTTATAAAAGAAAATCTAAAACACAATACAATACATGTACTCTTGACAGAAAACTGTACGCAAATAATTTGTTGATATCCAGATTGGTTTACAAAATATATACTGAATTGACATTTCCAGTAGGCTCTTAATCTTTAAAACAAAAGTTATGGGTCAAACCAATTCTTATTCAGCTCTAACAATACATTTATTTCAATTTAAAATAGTGGGCCGCTGATGGGAGTTTCCAGTTGCCCTGATGTTGACAGCGCTAAAGGGCAACATAAAGCCCATATTTGATGTGTTTGTTTTACATGTTGTGATTCTAGTACCACCTAGTAGAGAGGTTTCTGACACCAGATGAAACTGACCTAAGTCAAGGAAACAAACTACTCAATTATATGCAGAATATGTAATTTTGGTCGTCTTTAAAAAAATAATTATGTGTGTTATGAATATCTGTGCTGCATGACGAATATTGTACAAATGGAGCAAATTGCCATACTACTAGTGGTGCCATTAATTTTGCATTGCATATACATGTAGGCAATTGTCCATGTAATATACACTAGAGCTGTAAGGAATGTAGGCAACATAGTTCATTTTGAATCCTCGACAAGCTGTTATCATTGAGAGATAATGGAATAATATATAATGAACCTCTACTTTCACATTCATTTCCATGTCCAGTTAACATTTGGCAAAATTCCATATCCTGTTCACATCTATTAGTAATACAACTGCAATGTTACATGTAAATGTATTCATTTTTAGGCTGACATTTTGTTTAGGGTCTTTGGAAACCTGTAGGTTAATAAATGCCTTGTGGGTTATCAGTGTTATTCTTTCTAGAATTGTCTTCCTATGGCTGTTATGCATGAATTGCTTTCATGCCCTATTCTGCCCAATTCGATAAAATTGACCGATTATCTTAACCGTTTGACTTTTCAAATAAAAGGTGACTTATTACAGAAAGGTTAGTTAATAGGTATGAATGAGATCTTCTGAGTCAGATCTGTCTGGGCCTATATCCGGTTGTGTATTTCCAATGTTCCGCTCACAGTGAGTCCCCTAGTGGTCCTTAGGGATATGAGGGAGTCACACCAGGTGACTTCGGCCTTGGCGGGGTCGTTTTATGAGTTTCTTCTCACAGAGCTGGAAGGGGACAGTCTCTTGTCCTATAAGTGAAACACTCTAGAGTGTGCATAAACACCAGTCAAGCATTACTTATTTGGCTAATATTTGTACTATAAAAAGTACATCCCACAGTTATATGAATTGCGGTGATTTAATATTCAACCATACAGAATATCACGCTACAAATTATCACATACTTTCTATACCATGTACATGGTCATTACCTTCTCTCAAGATGTCTGTAAGCTATAACCACTTGAGATAAAGTTCTATTTAATAACTTTGTCTCTGGGAGTTTATCTAGAACATGATATAATTTATCGGTTTTAATTTGTCGACATCCCTGTGACAGTGGGATTAGTTTGTAGAAATATATGAGTGTAATAATCTTACTAGCTGTGTGAAATGTCAAGCAACTAAACAAATTCAATGCTGTCTCTGTATTTTCTTAAAGTGTACTATCATTCATTTTCAATAATTGTATAATAATGTTTGATAATGTTATTTTTTAAGCAAATGTTAATGGGGCTTATTTACCCCACAGGAATCCCTGGTGTTTTATCTGGTGAGCCATTCCATGCCAGCTTGTCTTGGAGATCCACATGGTTAACTTCAGTGTATACTGAAACCAGATCTTCTGATGGTTACCCTCTTAAGCTGCTTCCCCAACCTACATGTACTGCCAAGACTATTTTGGCTCAGTCTTTTCCAAACGTGTACTTGTTACTTACATGTACCTGCATGTGTATTTTCTAACCTTTCCCATGGGTTATTTCGGCGAGCACATATTGTAGATGTTAGGCGCTTGCGAGAAGATGCTACAGTATTTTGTAGGGATGTGTCTGTAGTTTTATAGAGAGGGCAAGCATGAGGATGCTGTAAGGTGATGATATCTGTGTTTGGATGATGGGGAGGGGTCAGCCTTATATGACCCCCAAACCCTCTTACTAAAGCTCACCAGATGGTCTCTCTACAACAGCTTCTTCATGTACTTGCTGTCTCACTGAATTCCAGCCACCAAAAGATTGCTTTGGCCACCAGCTTCTTTAATTGCTTGTTCCTTACTATTGGGATTGCTTTAATTCTGTCTTGTGCAAAAAGTTCACACCTTCTGGGTAAAAAACAAATATTGTCTTGCAGTTTTGCTTTTCGGCCACCTGCCAAGAGAAGTTTGATTAAGTTTTATGAAAGGTTTATCTTCTCATTGCAACATGTGCTTGTCTGTGACATAAGTGTACATGTATATACTTTATTTTGTTGCTCATGCTAAGTAAGACAATACGATCATTGTGTTTGTCTCTATGTACTGGGATTTATTAAGATGCATATGAAAAAGTGGATACCTTGGGTGAGTGATAAATGGAATCTTATTAAAGATACATTTTCTAATTTTATACTTAAATCATTGAATAGTGAAAACCGAAATTTCAATATTTGGTAGCTTGTTTCCCCCCAGTAATTTATTGGTGGAATCTTGTATATACATGTATCCCTCACTGTATTACCCAGGTATTTTGTCCTGTAGCCCTTAGGGTAGCATGCCCCAAGCATAGTCATGGTGTCTTAGCATTGGGGAAACCATAATTTCCAACACAGCAACACACTTTACATTTATGGTTTTATTAGTGGGACTAATGTCCATTATTATTGGAATACACCACTGTCATATAAGTGAATTACCCGTAAGCCTGGCAAAAATACCAATCAATCAATCGATCAATCCTACATGAACCCCCAAATCAAAATTCAATTTTAGTAGATGAAAATTCAATATTTTCCGTTTCGACTACATGTATGTATATTCAATATTTTATAAATATTTAAGGCTGAGTATAAGGTTAAAATACAGAGTTTTGATGACATCAACATTATATTTATAATTTGGTAAATGAAATATTCAATTTTCAAAACGTAAGCTTTCTCAAGAAACTGAGTTTATAACCCTTGTAGTTCAGCTACAGTGCTTATAAACATGTAGTGTGGTTAGACCGTTAAAGTGTTGGAGGTTTAACCTTGGCATGCTGTCACTATCTTGTCTCCCACCCAGAGTATGTACAAGGTACTTCACTCTCTATCTACTGACACCTAGCCACAGTCTGTCAGTAGACTGCTTACTATTGATACAGTATGTTCTTAAAATCATAGATTGGAAGCAGAAAATAACAGGTTAAGATGTTTGCTATGATGCTTTCTTGGGTGACGTGGGATCTTCTGAATTTAGAGGAAATTTCTTATTAATAAATTGTCTCAATCTGACTATACTGTAAGTGTTCAAAACTTACAAAAATGAAGCAGGAGTCCAAGCATTAAACTACATATAAGATGTGTAATTTGTTGTACAGGCAAACCCCATTGAAGAGCTGAACTTTTAGCCTTGATATTTACATTCAGCTGCTTATATAATTCAATGTACAATAAAACCACTGCGACCAGTTCAATCTACAATGATTTGTGATATAGCCAAACCAACATTTTGTTAACAATATCCAGGACCTAGGTACCTTTGCAATGCTTTTATTTAGGGCAGTCACACTTACACTGTGTGTCATATATAAAGAGCTTTCATAATTTGGGTTGTTTCATACATGTACATTTCTGGAGCATGGTTTTCTCTGTGAGCACTTCGTGTTATTAATTGGGCTGGATTGTAGCCAAAGCAGTTTTGTCAGAACCTAAATATGTCGCTATGTCCCCTAATAGCTAATGTATTATGACACACCTTTGGATAATCACAGCTCAATTTATGTGAAAGTGATCTGATTTCCCACAACCTACAAACTACGTACATAAATATCCTGGTATTTATGAATAGACCATTTTCAATGAGTATATTGTAGGTCGTTCTTGCACAGGCTATTGTCATATAGAGTTTAACCCTCCCAGATCACCATTTAAGAGTGTAATGTGTAACCATAGATTAATCATATATAGGCTGTGCAAAATTTCCTGCATAAATAATACATACAGCTTAAGATCTATTTCCGTTTTATTGAAATCGTTATCGACTTTCCTAATACCTGAGTTACCCGTACATTGCAGTCTCAATAGTTTTTAAATTGCTACACGACTATTCTGATAGTTAATACAAACTCAGTACATCTTTATATATGGATCACCAATTGCCAACATCATTCTAAAGTGGTCTTGAAATATTTTATAGTCTGCTGGTCAAATTAGCAGCTTACAGTTTACAGTTAAATTATCTTATAATGTTTATCAAATAACATTTAATCATTACATATTTTGGTGCTTACACTTTTCCTTGTCTATGAGGGTTAATAGTTGATAATGTCTAAATATTGAATTATACCAATTGAAACAATATGAAGAAAAAGTTGCATGGATCTTTTACAAATACATATAACCAGACATAAAGCCCATATAACACGAATGGAATTTACCTGCAGTATTTAAATAGATATAGGTATGTGTTAAGCTATGTATAGAAATCATTGGGGAATGCCCTGTTATCAGTGTTTAATTATGTAGCTTAGATGTAACCAGGATGAGCACTTCAGAACATATTATTAATACAAATGTGTCATCACACAGTTACATAGTCATTAGTTTGAAGATCTTTACATGTAGAAAGTGTATGATGGTGTTTCAATGCCTCTACCTTTCATTTAAATTGTATAATGTCCCAACTAGCATCCTTCTAATATGAAGCAAGTAAAGTTTTTCAAGGGTATTGTTCATTTTTGCAATTAAACATTTAACATAAAATTTCAGTGACACAACTTGACTGTTAATTCTCTATAAGTAGTTATCTATCTTGAGTCAATATGCCAAATGCTAAAGAAATGAACAATACGTTCAAGAAGGAATACATGAAACAGAACAAACTTTGCAATACAACATGTACATGTAGATCTTGGACTAATTTTTGTTTTATTTTTCTGTGTTTCAGAGTGACGGTAACACAAGTTTTTTGCGAGCTGCCAGAGATGGTAACCTTAATGAAGTGCTGGAATACCTTAAGGGTAGCACTGACATTAACACAAGTAATGCTGTAAGTATTCCGTTCACTTTTTAGCGAAGTCATTCTCATTTCTGTGTTATTATATCTTGTTGGTGTTTTGATATTCTTTCATAAAAAGGGACCAGGAGATTTAAGTGATTGCTCCAAACATGGCTGTTATGTCCTCAATTCAGTTGATATATCTGATTTGTGAGGAAACATAATAGAATATATAAATCAGTCCTCAATTTCATTTGACACTTGGTTGAAATTAAACATTTTATCTCTGTTTTATTCCTCATTGTAAGTTAAGAATTGGTTCAACTTCTCAGCCACCTGCCCTCCTGTTAAACCTGATGCTATTAACTCCTCTTGGTTATCCTTAGCCATTCCTGTATGCTCACTAGTTTACTTTGTACAATGATAAATTGGTCATTATTCACAGGCTGGCTAGTCATTTAGTCTACATCTGCACCATGTGCTAGATCCACAACAAGGTCTCTTCATATACCGATCTCAAACCATCTACATTCACATGTTGACTTGTTTTCAACAAAAACATTCAAGATGTCCAGACAATTTATCAATAAATACATGGACACTGTATACATGTTGAGGATTTAAAAAGGTAGATGTTTGCAAGTCCATATTAATCTAGTAGGACCTTGAAAATTTTTAACAAAACAATTTTTGTTATTTTTCTTTTGAATGTGATTTAAAATCTTAAAACACAGTTATATTTTATTTGTAGAATGGCCTAAATGCTCTCCACTTGGCCTCAAAAGAAGGTCATGTGAACATTGTAACAGAGCTGCTGAGAAGAGGGGCAAACATAGAAGCTGCTACTAAGGTATGTCTGACTGTGCATTAATTCAATCCTTGTGAAGGGAACACTGTTAGATGTAATTTATGATGAAAGATTTAATTATCTGTCCTTATTGCTTGCGGAGTCAAAACTAATGAACACAAGGATATTGATAATACCTTATAATATTTGTTTTGAGATGCATATTTAATATCAGCCCTCTGACTAAGAGCAGTTTGTTCGAAGAGTAGTAATGCTGTCTTTACTTAGCACTGGAGGAAGATTAACCTTCCAACATTATAAAAACACTTCACATCTGGTTGTGCCAGTGTCAGTTATTTTTGGAATACACTGCCGTCATATAAGTGAAATACCTTTAAGTACTGCGTAAAACACCAATCGATCAACCAATGGTATTTAATATCCGGAAGTGATGGTGAGAGGTTAGGAAATGAGAGTACATGACATTGCTACCATTGCTCATTTAAACGGTTTGGACTGTTCAGCTGCAGAGACCATGATGGTCATCTTATTACAATGGCACATGTCAGTATTAATGTTGGGTGGTAAGGTGACTCACATTCCACTGTCTCACAGCATGGAGGTCTATAATGAGTATTGATTGGACGAGATCTTCTGGGACTGTTTATGTCTCTTCTCATGCCACTGATCCAGCATTCCTTCTGATTAAGTGAGATTTGTTAGTAGAATTAATGTGGACTAAGTTAGCTTTGGTGGTGTCTGTTGGGTCAGCTTTGTGCAAATATTCACTGTTTTTGCCATTTTGGTACATGTCATTATCTCCAATACGATGTTTTTATTAGATTAATATGCAACATGTTTTATGTTCATGATGTACATATCTGATATAAGTTCCAAACTATACAGATTCAGTGTAAAGTTAAAATTTAAAAAATTCAAACTTATTGCTAAGGATGAAATTTTTGCACAATTCTCAACAGAAAATTACGTGTATCTTTTTAGTCTTAATTTTATCAAACATAGTGCTTCAGTTATATTTTAAATGTATTCAATTTCAAACAAATATAAGAAATATAAATCTTGTATATATTTAGCAGGCTTTAATTACAAACTTTGGTAAATGAGAAGATTTGTGAAATAATTAAGCTGTCCGAGATTGACACAACGGTATTATATGATGTTAAACACTGATCAAATCAATGAAATTCTTTTATAATAGTATTTACACAGAATGTGTGTCTATGAGTCACCTCATTGATCAGTGGAGATGTTAATCACAGTATGGTCTCTGGGGTTTCAGTCTTTAACTTGCAGCCTGGTTTAGCCTCTACTGAGTCTTCTGTACTCCATACCATTGGCACTAATCCTTCTGTAAAGTCATTTCACGAGGAGACTCATTGGCATGGCAGGTGCCCCTGGGTGAATTTCTCTCCAATTCCCAAGCTTTGCACAGATACAGATAGTGAAGACAATTAAAGTCACATTAGTCCCAAACCCTAAGCAGATGTGTACCATTTAGATGCAATTTGTTAATTACATGCATCAAACCAATTCACCCTCTGGCTAAGAGCAGTTTGTTAGGAGTGTAGCAATACTGCTTTACTTAGCAATGGAGGAAGAACTTTACATTTTATGGTTATGCTGGTGTCAATTTTGTTGGAATACCCGGCTGTTATATAAGTGAATTACCTTTTAGTGCAGCATAAAACACCAATCAATCATCAAACCAATTAAATTGTCTCATTAGGCATTTGGTTAACATTCTTGTTCTGTGGTCTTCGATGAACTAAGGGGCGGTACATAGCTGATCTTGGCGTTTTTGTCCTGTCTTGTCTTGTCTGCTAGTGAGGGTGAGGATGGTTTCCTGTATCCATAGGGCTGGCGTGACATGCCGATGATATGGGTTAATAACTTAAAGTCTGTTCCGATCTCCCAATATGAGTGAGTCACAAGATGTGGCTCCGGCAATTGCGGGGGTGGTTTTTACGAGGTTTCCTCTCGGTTTTCCACCG